>BQNB010078745.1:10501-30458 GCA_026074375.1 Tanacetum coccineum | reverse complement strand
CACACTCCCTCGGGTGTATCACAGAAGACGTCCTACTCTCGGATTACTTATTTTGCCATCTGTATCACAATTTCCCCCAACTATCAGACATATCGCTCGTATATCTATTCCACATATTGAGCCAAATCTTGCTGAACGTGCCCGGATTTCTGCTATTAACCTTGATTATTATCAACTTGATCCTCTTACTCCACCACCCTTACCTTTATCCTCATTCATGATGGCTGCTTACCAGTGGATGATTGCTGAAACAGACCCCACCTAGAGAGAGGAAGCTCTAATAGAAACTGGTCAGAATTCAGTGCCTATACCTGAGACAGTCTTGACCGTATACATGACGCGCCTTAGAGGACAGTTGCATACCATTCTCGAGGACATGGACCATTGCCTAAATGCTTGTTTGGAGGAGTTAGAAGCCTTCATGACATTGTGGGATGTGAAGCCCCGAGTTGAGGAAAGTTTGTTGGAGACGCTATCTGTGGTCGAACTGATTACTCAGCTTAGACAAGTGTGTGAGGATGCGGAGGATCGTGCTAGTAATGCTCAGGAGGAAGTACGAAAGAAGAGGAAGGAGGCACTTGAGGAAGTGGTCCAGCAAATCTACCGTACCAACAACTAGTTTTCTTTCTGTCTTTTGTACAACCACTAAGCTATGGGTTTGTCACAGCTAGTAAACTCTTGTATCACCTTTACTCTTTGAAATAAGTATCACGTTTGCGAATAATAACAATATTGATTTCAAAAGACATACCATTTGTAATAACGTGACTATCTTTACGCATATAACTCTTGTACATGTCATAACTGTCATTTCATTGTCCCTCTTATAGAAAATGGCACCCGGACGACGCCCAACTATCCGCCGAAACCCTTCAGTCAACCGTTCGACCAACTGAAGCAACGTGGACATCAACAGTGGCATTGACACTCAGATGCTTAACCAGCTCATTGCCACAAGAGTTGTTGAAGCACTCGCAGCTACCGCTGTGACTCTTGCTGCAAGCACTCAAGAAGAGAACAACCTAGGATTCAACTCTTCCCAGAATAAGGCATGCAACTACAAGGAATTCCATGCAGTCATGCATGAAAACTTCTGTGGTACTGAAGGTGCTGTAGGCTTAACCTGATGGTTTGAGAAACTAGAATCTCAATTTGGGATTAGCAACGTTGCAGAAGGTGACAGAGTTAAGTTTGCTTCTAGCACACTGCTAGATAGTGCTTTAACTTGGTGGAACGTGTACGTTCGTTCTGTTACTCTCGATACCGCTCATGCAACACCTTGGAGTGATTTCAAGGCCATGTTCATCCGAAAGTACTACCCTCGAAATGAAGTCAAGCAAATGGAAAACGAACTGTGGAATTTAAAGGTGAAAGGCACAAACTTTACCGCCTACAATCAACGTTTCCAAGAACTTATCCTCTTATGCCCTGAAATGGTACCCAACGCCGACCGGTTGTTGGAACGTTACATCGAATGTCTACCTTTGAACAACAAGGGTAACGTAACATCATCCAAACCAGTAGATTTGCATGAAGCAATTGAAATGGCTCAAGGGTTGATGTACCAAGTAGTCCAAGAGTTAGGAGAAAACTCTGGTGACAAGCGGAAATGGAACGGAAACCACTATAACAACAACAACCCCAACACCACTAGTAATCTCAATCCGAACAAACGTCCAGAGACAGCAAGGGTGTTTACTGTTGGGCAGGGTTCTTACGTTGGCAAATTACCTTACTGCGGAAAGTGTGGACGACACCACACTGACGCGTGCCCTCTAACTTGTCACAACTATGGATGGGCAGGACATAAGGCCAAAGACTGCCGAGCTCTACCTCGTCCCGCAAGCCAAAGAGGACCCGAAAGCCAATGAGGACAGGGAAGTGATGTCACTTGTTTTGGATGTGGCAAAAAAGGACATTACAAGAACAAGTGTCCGAACAATGGAAGTTAAGGCGGTGGAAACCAAATTCGAGGCAACCAACCCAATCCTCAGAACAATCAGAGGCAGAATCAAGGAAATCCTAAGGGAAATAACCAAGCATCAACCAGTACTCAAGGAGGCCTGGCACCTGGCAGAGGACACTAGCTATGTGATGAAGGCTGCGGTGATACGATAATAACGTGGTGGATGGTACGTTCCTGATCAATATGTTTTTATGCTTGGTGCTATTTTGATTAATGGTGCGGATAGAAGCTTTTTGTCATATGCTTTCAGTAAATATATAGACATCCATCCTACAACCCTAGACACTAATTATAGTGTAGAGTTAGCCAACGGAAAGTCGCTAACCACAAATACTATTTTAAGAGGGTGTACTCTTAACTTGCAAAATCACCTATTCAAAATCGACTTATTCCCTATAGAACTAGGAAGTTTTGACGTCGTCATCGGAATAAGGTTGTGTGTTATGAGAAGTACATTCGTATTCCATATGGAAATGATATGCTAATCATATAAGGCGAGAGAAGCGGAGTTAAAAATGGCTCCAGACTAGAAGTCATCTCGAGCATCAGGACGCAAGGGTACATCGACAAAGGATGTCAAGTGTTCTTAGTTCAAATGATAAAGAAAGAGGAAACTCTGGCATCCGAAAAACAAATAGAAGACGTGCCTGTTGTCAGGGACTTTCCAAAAGTATTTCCTGAAGATTTTCCAGGATTACCCCCAACACGCCAAGTAGAATTTCACATCGAGCTGATACCCGGAGCTACACCTGTTGCACGCGCACCCTATCCTCTTGCACCTGCATAAATGAAAGAACTAGCCGAACAGCTAAAAGAACTTTCTGACAAAGGTTTTATAAGACCAAGTTCCTCTCCGTGTGGAGCACCGATCTTGTTTGTCAAAAAGAAAGATGGATCTTTCCGAATGTGTATCGATTATCGTGAGTTGAACAAACTTACAGTAAAAAATCATTATCCCTAACCAAGGATCGATGATTTATTTGATATGTTGCAAGGATCCAGCATCTACTCAAAAATTGACTTAAGGTCAGGCTATCATCAGTTAAGGGTTAAAGAAGAAGATATTCCCAAGACTACTTTCAGAACGCGATACGGACACTATGAGTTCCAAGTTATGCCTTTTGGGTTGACCAACGCACCTGCGGTATTCATGGATGTAGGATCGATATACCTTAGTATAATAAGCCTTTAGCCTGTAAAGGATGTTACTTCCTTGAATAAAATATAACTCCCGCAACGAGAAGACACGAGGATCACCTAAAACTATTCTGGAGTTGCTGGAGAAGGAAGAGTTGTATGCCAAATTTTCAGTGTTGAATTTTGGAATCAATGGATGGTAAATTCCTGTAGAATGTGATTGGATAGCATTGGTATTCATGTAGACCAGCTAAGATGAGGCTGGTAAGAATTGGGGCGTCTCCAACCATCTTCAGAGATTCGCCGTTCTTAGGTCTTGCATGGTTTACTATAGGAGATCATCAATGGATTCTCTAAAATAGCTAAGCCCATGACAGAGCTGCGCAGAGAACCAGAGGTTATTTGGGTTGTGAAGAACAGGAAACAGCTTTTCAATTCTGAAACGAAACTATGTGTTGCACCTATTCTAGCACTACCAGAAGGCAGTGATGATTTTGTGGTGTATTGTGATGCATCCATAAAAGGGTTAGGTGCCGTACTGATGCAAAGAATGAAGGTTATTGCGTATGCTTCTAGGCAACTAAAAGTTCACGAGAAGAACTACACCACTCATGATCTAGAGTTAGGAGCAGTAGTGTTCGCCCTGAAGATCTGGAGACACTATTTGTATGGCACAAAATGTGTAGTGTTCACTGATCATAAGATCCTACAACATATCTTAAACCAAAAAGAACTCAATATGAGGCAACGCCGATGGATAGAGCTCCTAAGTGATTACGATTGTGAAATTTGTTATCACCCGGGGAAAGCAAATGTTGTAGCAGATGCTTTGAGTCAGAAGGAAAGGGTCAAACCGTTACGAGTAAGAGCCTTGGTTATGACTATTGGCTTGGACCTTCCATTACGAATCCTCGAGGCTCAGAAAGAAGCAGTTAAGATTGGAAACATTGAAGCAGAAGATATTGGTGTCATGCTAAAGAAGTTAGAAGCCCGCGCTGATGGAACGTTATGTTTGGATAATAGAAGTTGGTTACCATGTTACGGTGACCTTGGTTGATGCACGATCACAAAGTCAAAGAATTCAATATCAAGCAAGTGTTCCGGACAAGATGATCCATGATCTACAATGTTATTATGGTGGCCAAACATAAGGCTGAAATTGCCGAAAACATATGCCAGCAAATTCCTGACATGTGCTAAGGTTAAGGCTGAACATCAGAGGCCCTCTGGTTTATTGGTCCAACCCGATATACCAGAATGGAAGTGGGAGAAGATATATAAGGATTTCACACCCAGCTACCTAAAAAAAACGGCATCACCCCCCCACCCCCCACTACACCCACCGTCCCCACCCCCCCCCCCCCCCCCCCCCCACCCCCCCACCCCCCCCCCCCCCCCCCCCCCCCCCCCCCCCCCCCCCCCCCCCCCCCCCCCAACCTCACCCCAGATTTGATTCGATTTGGGTCATTGTTGATCGTCTTACCAAGTCTGCTCACTTTTTGCCAATGAAGGAGACGGATTCGACAGAAAAATTGACAAAGCTGTACATGAAGGAGATAGTAGCAAGACATGGTATACCGGTGTCAATCATCTCCGATCGTGATAGCCATTTCACTTCGAGAGTTTGGCAATCTTTGCATAAAGCATTAGGTACGCAGTTGAACCTCAGCACTACTTATCATCCTCAGACCGATGGTCAGAGTGAGAGGACCATCCAAACATTAGAGGACATGCTAAGAGCTTGCGTGATTGACTTTGGGAATGGTTGGGATAGACATTTGCCCTTAGTGGAATTCTCGTACAATAATAGTTATCATACGAGCATTAAGGCTGCACCATACGAAGCACTCTATGGTAGGAAGTGTCGTTCACCTGTTTGTTTGGCTGAAGTTGGAGACGCCTAACTCACCGAACCAGAGATTATTCACGAGACTACGGAAAAGATTTTCAAGATTAGGGATCGCATGCAAGTTGCACGTGACCGACAAAAGAGTTATGCTGACAAGAGGCGTAGACCTCTTGAGTTTGAAGTTGGAGATAAGGTTATGCTTAAAGTCGCACCATGGAAGGGTATGATTCGATTTGGGTAGCGTGGAAAGCTAAACCCTCGTTATATTGGACCTTTCCAAATCATAGAAAGGATTGGTCCAGTAGCTTACCGTTTGGAATTGCCTCAAGAACTTAGTCGAGTACACAATGTGTTCCACGTCTGCAACTTAAAGAAATGTTTGTCCGATGACACACTCGTTATTCCCCTGGAGGAAATCCAACTCGACGACAAACTCAATTTCGTTGAAGAACCCGTAGAGATTATGGACCGTGAGGTCAAGCAACTCAAACGAAGCCGTATACCTATCGTTAAAGTCCGTTGGAATGCACGTAGAGGTCCAGAATACACGTGGGAACGTGAGGACCAGTTCAAGAGCAAATACCCCCACTTGTTCGCGAACCCACAATCTCCTACATCGTCTTGATTTCGGGACGAAATCTTCTAACCTGGGGAGACTGTGACACATCGTAAAATTTATATTTCTCTTTTTCATTAAGTAAGATTATGTACCGCGAAATTTGCAAAATTTACCGTTAATCTCAAAGGAAAGTTATTCTATGAAAGGCATGCATTACTTGTGTTACGGAAAGCCTTAATAGCACGCGAATATCACTATTATTGCTTTATGTCTAAAAAGATATTTTAGAACTTGTAGCGGTATAAACCATATTTATTTCACATTTTGACGAAGCCACTTACTCGTATCATTTTATAAAACCATCTACACTCAAATAAATACCTGTGACCAAATTCAAAAAAAAATGATAACTAGACATCATCATACACACTTACATACTACCCCCACTATTATTTTCCTCCTTTTCAAACTTCACATGCCAAGTTACGTCTCATCTCCTGATATCAAATTTAAATAAAGGAGAGAATAGTGTAGATTCCCCAAATAGTAATAGGAAAGAGTTAATTATGACAAATAGTATCATGAAGCATCATCATTACCATATTCCTTAATAGTATATGCAAATGGTACCCTTTCACATGCAAATTAAAAACCTTAAGAACCGAGCAATCTTTACTTGTATAAATAAGATGCCATGCACACTCCTTTCTAGCACACTTCATTCACAAAACAAGTAGTAAGTAAGCACAGTTCGAGTATAAATAGACACCTATTCTCTTCACTTCTAGTAGCACCCTCACGCACATGATCAAACAAGAGAAGTAAGGTTCGAGTAGAGTTTTAGCTAGTAAACGTTGGGTTTAAAGGGTAGTATTAACCAAGGGTTGGTTCGAGCTTCCTTAACAACCCGCATCTTCCGCATTGTCTCGCAAAACATTAAGGACCGTCGTAAGTCATTCTGGTAGTTACATATATCATATAAGACTTTATACTTTTTTGTAACTCTGACATCCTGTGCAAACCCATGCATGGTCCTTGTAAACGTACGCTTTGTCATGCTATGCATGAAGTTTGATACGTAAATGATGGACTTAAAACTATGTCAAACAAAAAAAAACTATACGACAACTTTAACGAGGTGGAACTTGACACTTCTTCGTGATTATATAACGTTGGCACTAGGGACGAGTAGGACTAAGACTTACGTGCTAAATACTTGTATTGTGACCAAGACCAAACCCTAACTTGACCACCAATGCGACGTACGACGAGGGGCTACTGCCTTATCGAAGTCGTACCTCGTCATTGGCTGCACCAACGTGAGCAAAGGGGCTGCTCGTTGGTTAGCAACCCGCCCCGACCCCTTTTTTTTGCACTTAAGCCACACATGCATGCGAGCATAGTCGGCTGTTGCCACTGTTGCCGCTGCTTGCGCTAGCGTACGACAGTGGCTTGCTGCCACTGTTGCTGCCGCATGGTGGCGGGTGGCGAGGCACTGGTGGTTTCGTACCAACCGGCTGCTGCCCTCAACTAGCCAACCATCCCTTTGAGGCGCTACTGTGTTCGAACAGCCGACTCAACCCTTTGGTGTATTGTTGTCTCGAACACTGACGCACCTTTATGGTGCGGCTGTACTTCGACCCAACGCACTCATTAAGTGGCGGCTGCTTTTACACTCACCGAGCACCCAAATGAGTTCGAAACTTATGGAACCAAACCCATTTGCCAAAGTAGTAGTATTTTGGGGTCACACCATTTATCTAGTTGGTGATACTTATGCAATTGAGAAATTGAAAACTAGAACAACAAACATATTATAGTACATGGAATAACTAGCTGAATACAAAAAACTATACCAAGAAAGGAAAACATGAATACATATAATAGCATGCATGCATTTCCTGATATTGTCATGCTAGTAGGGTAAGAAATAGTGTAATATGCATTCCCACTTGATTCTATTCTACAAATAAAAGGTATACTGTGTTGCGTAGGAGTATGGTTTTCATGCATGTTTGTAAGTGACCATTTAATGGCATTAAAATAGTACATAACCCGAACTTTAAAAGAATAACATAAACTTGTTTCGTATTATATAATCTAGTTGACACTAAAAAGAAACTAAAGTCTATTCGAGTTCAAAAACATGATTAAAGCCATAAGATTTAAATTGTAAACCTTTGAACGTAGAAATATTGAAATACCCAAGTAAATAGTTTATTACAAAACAAAATATTAATTTATTTAGAGACATTTTCACATAAACTGCAATAAATAAAATTGGATATTTAGACGAGATTTAAGTGACGACTAAAGTAGGTAAATTAAGGCGAGAATAAATATAATATAGTATAAACTCAATAATTGGTATGATCTAAAAGTGTATAGCTTTGAAAACATAAATTGTACTATTTTAACAAGTGACCATGTGATTATAAGTTATAGCACATAATTTAATCGAATTAAGTATAAATACTTATATGTGCGTAGTCGTGTATCATCCCTAGAGCCAACGGTCTAATTACAACGATAAGAGACATAAAGTGAGAATTTTATAATTGTACGAATCAGTTGGATTAATCATATATTGAATTCTTAGAATGTACACTTAGATTTATCATAATTACTTAGGTGTTTTGACCAGAGAGTCACTAGGTTAACGTGTAGAGGATCCAATTTCCCCATTCAAGCGAGATTTAATTGACAAGGTGAAGTTATCTCATACCCCTAACCTACTTTTTTTCGGGGTGAGAACATTGCTCTATTGAAACAGTAACACATAAGTACAATTATACATTACTGATTGGTCTAAAGTCCCAATAACCAGGGGAGTTGTTTATTGCCGAGTTATCAGAACCGTTAATTACTTGTAAGCGCAAAAATGTTATGGATAGGCTCTATCGGATTGGACTCCGGTTCGACTTGGACTCACATTAGTTTAGCTAATACAGTTTCATTGAAGTCCTAGATTATGGGTGTCTCGGTTAGACACCATACAAGGACATTCATTATTGTTGGATATGTTTATGCTTTCATGTCATGAACTTAGACGATATAAATGCAATTTATATGATTGTGTATCGGTTTATAAATGTCATATGTTGATAAAACTTGTAGGTCACAACATTAAACATTTCTTGCTTAATACCAAACCTATGGCACTTCACCAACTTTATGTAGACCACTTTTATGCAATAACTTTTTTCTCATGGGGGGGGGTTAATTAAGAATGAAGATGCTATATGAAGTCTCATGCATTGAGCAACATTTCCATTAGTAAAGATCATTGATACTAATTAAAAACGATGTCGTATTACTTATTTTTATGCTTCCGCAGAATGTTTAAACTATTTATTATATCTTAATACAAGTGATTGATTTTCTTAAACGTCCCATATAGAGGTCGTTCTGTATTGCTTAGAAGCATGATATTCATGAAGTCACACGCCCTCGGATGCTATTATACTCTGATATTTTGGAGGTGTGACAATTTTTCTCACACACTTAAGCTAATATTCTCTTCTTTGTTTCTCTCTCTAAGTGTTCCTCCAACCACCTCTTTCTCTCTCTAAAACCCTAAACGAATCCATCATCTATTTGTGTTAAGATATTCTACAATTGATATCAAGAGCCATGGGATGTTTGTGAAGGTTTTGTGTGCATTTTTTACTCTTTTATGTCCGTATAGTTTGGTTTGAACCATTCAAATGGTTTTCATCTTTTGTGGGTTTAAAAACCATAAAGCCTTAAACTTTCTTCATTATTTATCTTAGCTTAGGCTAGAAGTACTAAAAAATCTTTGAAAAACCATCAAAAAACTTCATCTTTTTGAGTCTTTTGGTTAGAAAAAGGGTTTTGTACCGAGAATCTTGATTTCAATTTTTTAGTGTCAAAAACATTAAATTTTGTGTTTTTAAGGTTCTAATAGTCTTAGATAGGTAAGAAGTACAAGAAAAATCAGGTAAAAATGTCAAAAAGTGAGTCTTTTTAAGATTTTTGGTTTTTGAGTTTCAAAGTGTATTGGGCGAATTATACGTGTAGGCGAATTATACATTTTTTCTCTTCAGGCGATTTATACGTGTTCGTGTAGGCGAATTATACTTTTAAATTCCAAAGGTGATTTATACGTGTTTGTGAAGGCGAATTGTACGTTTAATTTCCAAAGGCGATTTATACGTGTATGTGAAGGCGAATTATACGTTTAATTCCTAAAGGCGATTTATACGTTCTTGAACTAAGGCGATTTATACGTTGTTTTACTCAGGCGATTTATAAATCATCTTTAGGCGATTTATACATCATTTGCTTGGGTGATTTATACACTTTACTTGAGAGAACTGTACACTTTCATTAGGTGAATTAATACGTTGATATCTTTGATTTGTAAAATCCCGGAAAAAACTTATTTCCTGTTTTATCAAGAACTGTAAAAATCCGTGTAGTCCAAAGACTCAATTTCAATTAATCAAACCTTACTTTTAACAAACAACCTCCAATCACTGGAACGATCATCTTTATCTTGATCACATTAAAATGGATTCAATTAATTCCACTTGGACAAAAGAATACTCTTCTGAGTACACTATACTCTCGGGGCTGACAACCGTCCACCTAAGTTGGACAAAGACCTATAATGATTCTTGGAAAAGTAGAAAATGGAACTCTACATGCAAAATAGAGAGCACGAAAGAATGATACTTGAATCAGTTGAAAATGGTCTACTCATTTGGCCTACAGTTGAAGAGAATGGTGTGATCAGAACAAAGAAATATGCTAAATTATTTGCTACTGAGAAAATTCAAGCTGATTGTGATATGAAAGCTACCAATATCATTCTTCAAGGTCTACCCGATGATATCTATTCACTTGTGAATCATTACAGAGTTGCTAAAGATTTATGGGAGAGAGTTCAATTACTGATGCAAGGCACTTCTTTGACTAAGCAGGAGAGAGAATGTAAGTTATATGATGCATTTGATAAGTTCACTCACATCAAGGGGGAAACACTTCACAAGTATTACTTGAGATTCACTCAGCTGACAAATGGTATGAATATCTACAACATGAAAATTGAGCAATTTCAAGTGAATACAAAGTTCTTAAACAGTCTTTCACCGGAATGGAGCAAATTTATGACTGATGTCAAGCTCGTGAAGGATTTTCATACAACGAACTTTGATTAGCTTCATGTCTATCTTGAACAACACGAACTCCATGCAAATGAAGTCCGTCTTCTGCGTGAACGCAATCAAGATCCACTTGCATTTGTAGCAAATCAGCAGATGACACCACCATACTTTAACACTTATCAGTCTTCATACAACAATTCTCAGCTTCAACAACAGTTTTCACCATCTCAGTTTGGATCAATTCATCCCAATCAACATTACTCATCTATTTATCCATTACAACCTCAATTCAATCATTCATCCGTTCCATCATCATATCTATATCAGTCTCACATAAATCATTAAACCTCATCTGTTCCACAAATTGCTTATTAATCACCTAAAGTTACTACACAACCACTGACTGAGTCACCTCTTATGGACTCCAGTTTTGTTGTTCCTGTATTCTCTCTAGGAGATGATCTAATTGCGTGTCTTAACAAGGTAATGGCTTTTCTAACAGCTGTAGCTTCTTCAAGGTTCCCCGCAACCAACAATCAACTTAGAACTTTCTTGAATCCAAGAAACCAAGCCACTATTCAAGATGGCAGGGTCATAGTGCAACAAGTACAAGGGAGACAAGGTCAAAGTTATTCGGGTACTGGGTATAAGAGTAATGCTACTAGCTCTGGGGGAAACAATACAACCGACAGGAAAGGGTTGTTAAATGCTACAACTATCAAGGTGAAGGACATATGGCTAGACAATGCACTCAGCCTAAGCGACTGAGGAATGCAGCATGGTATAAGGATAAAGCAATGTTAGCTGAAGCTCAAGAAGCTGGACAAATTTTGGATGAAGAGCAACTCGCATTTCTTGCAGATCTAGGGGTTCCAGACGGTCAAGCTGTTCAGACAATCATTCCAAACACTGCTTCTTTTTAGACTGAGGATCTTGATACTTATGATTTTGACTGTGATGATCTCTCGAATGCACAAGCGATTCTCATGGCCAACATTTCCAACTATGGTTCTGATGTTATCTCAGAGGTACCTCATTCTGAAACCTATCTTAATGATATGGAAATCCAATCTCCATCCAGTGTCTCTTGTAGGAAACTTGCATTCACAGGCTTTCCTAAACGCCAATTTCGTTCCAGAACGTGTTTGTAAAACACCATTTCCTGTTGATGCGTTTGCATTGGGTGTTTGTTACAGTTTAACAGGACAAACAATACAGAGACAATATGGTTGTAACACAGTTAAATTGATTGATAGATAGATAGTGTATTTACAACGACCTAAGAAATAAATACATACTAATCGACATGACTCTCTAAACCAACCGTTGTAACGGTTTTAACCCTAACTGCCATAAACAACCGTTATAACAACGGGCTGTTTGGCTTGTTTATTTCTGACCCGACCCAAACACAATACTAAACACAGTTTGACCCAAACTAAAATACATAAGTATATACTAAGTAACTTTAACATTAAAGACATTAGAATCTTGCTACATCTCCCTCCTAATTCATTAATGTTAAAGCTTCGTGATTCATGGTGCCCTTCTTAAAGTGATGACCTTCAAACAGTCATCGTCTTGATGTGTTGTAGTTTGATGTCCATATCTGCATTGCTCTCTTCATACTTGCAACCATCTTCATCGATGCCCATCTTGAGTCCAATTCTGTGATCCTTCTACATCAGCCTTGTCCCCTTGCAAAAAGCCTGTGGTGCATCTGACCCGACCACGATTGTCGGCCTTACCTGCCTGACCTTTTCGCTTCCTCGTATTATACTTCACAATCCAATGTAATCTTGTAATACTCCTTGATACGCATCTCTATCCTTCTCGGTCAATCCTCAGCCAGTAATTGCTATCTCGCTCCATTGGTTGTTAAACTCCAATATTCAATATCCACCAAAGTTATCCCACAAACTGTGTAATAATACCCAACAAATCTACTTTAATTACCCCAATAACCGGTGGTAATTTACCCAACAAGACATCTTGTCCTAAAAATCCTAAATAGAACCATTCTAGCATCTCCATGAATTTCTTTTCCAACACTTCCCAATTTTCGTATACCAATTTATTTATCTTAATCAAATCTAAGAACGATATAAATCTAGGGAAAGTGTTTACCTTCATAGCGTATAATGTCCCGTTCATGCTTAAGTATTGATCATCGACGTAGTCATAATAATCCTTCTTTTCAATCTTGAGATCTTCCATCCCTTTGATCAATGAACGCTCTTCTTTTTGATCAATTTTTGGATCAATTGATTCAAAGTAATCTTCTAAGAACTTGTTATGCCTTTCAACCATGCTTGATGATTTTCCATAATCCAATTCCGTCTCCTCTTCCATATCAACCGCACCCTTTTCCTTATCAAACATATTTCTCATGGCGCATCTATTGTGATTGTGAGTAACCATGTAGCCTTTTATTCACCAAACGATCCATGCTTAAGACTTTTCATCGAGATTCGGGTGAATAGAATACGTTGTATCACCAACGTACCATTCCTTGTTTCAACAGTCGCTCTCCACGCCGTATTGAGAAAATGAATTTTCTTTCATCTTCTTACCATGTCTAACAACTTGAAACCATGCATTAATCGTTTAAATAACGAACTTGACCGGTGACATGTGATTCATGTACTGCACAACCTACGGACCAAATCTTGATCCAATTCCCTTTCGCCGAGCCTTCCACCATGTAATCGGTTTTTACATGTACTATCTCGGGATACTTCAGTTCTTTATCAACCACTGCCTTTGTCTCGCCCTTGTGTTTGCTCTTCTTGTCAGGGCATTTCCATAAAACGTGACCCCTTTGCTTGCAAATAAAACACCTTGCCCTTTTTTCTTTTCTTGTGACGTTTTTTGTGTTTAATCGCTTGAACGCTGCACACATACTCGAAGTATTGAATGCTTCGATCTCTTCCAGTTTTTCTTTCAACATGTTCTTCCCTTTGTCGGATAACATTCTCTTTTGATTGCTTTTAGGGACGATTTCTGCGGTTCCATTCGTCAATGAATATCGCATCTCAAAATCGTCTGGGTTCAATCGAACCTGTTTCTCCCACGGTTTGAACCTTCGGCTCTGATGCCACTGTAGAAAACTTGCATTCACAGGCTTTCCTAAACGCCAATCTCGTTCCAGAACGTGTTTGTAATTCACCATTCCTGTGGTGTGCGTGTGCAGGGGTGTTTGGTTTCTAGTTTAACAGGAACAAACAATGACAGAGACAATATGTTGTAACACTGTTAAATTGGATTGATAGGATTGATTGTGTTTTACAACGACTCTAAGATATATATACATACTAATCGACATGACTCTCTAAACCAACCGTTGTAACGGTTTTAACCCTAACTGCCATAAACAACCGTTATAACAACGGGCTGTTTGGCTTGTTTATTTCTGACCCGACCCAAACACAATACTAAACACAGTTTGACCCAAACTAAAATACATAAGTATATACTAAGTAACTTTAACATTAAAGACATTAGAATACTTGCTACATCTCCCTCCTAATTCTTGAATGTTAAAGGCTTCTGTGAAAATCATTTCATGTATGCACTAAAACCATATCACTGCAGTTTCAAGTATGTTAGCAATTTTACTGCCGATTTGAGTTATGAGTAGGTCCTCTAAGTCTGTTAGATTATATTATTTCTAAATCGGGTGTAAGTAGTCTCAAAATGAATTTCGTATTCATGCAGTAACATAAAAAGGAAAAGACAGGCTAAAAGACACAGTCGTTCCTGAAACAACCCAACAGTCAAACTATGATAAGGTTACACTCCTCAAGCCAGTCATTAGGTTAAAACACGCCAATAATTCAGTCACGGAAAGAACAGATAATCCAAGTGTACAGATGTGAGATGAGATGGTATATGTATAAGGGAGAAAAAAACTAAAAGTCGGTCGCAGAGTTACCGTATGGTATGCTTATCTTGGTGCTACACGTAAGCTTAAACGCTTCCTCGATACCTTCTTTTCACCAAGTTATTGCAAATGTTATCAAAGGCCAGACCTAGAACATTTAACATAGGGTGTGCAAGTAAATTAATAGCCATATTTAAACTAATTAAATTTAACACAAGTAAATTATTAAACCATAATTAACACTAGAAAATTTTTGTTTATAGGGTATGCAAGGACAAACCCATGTATTCATACCAACGCCTGTCCCTGTGCTGAACATGTGGTCCATGGCGTATTCAGTGATCAAACCACAATGCTTCTCGAATAATTCAACCTTCAATGCAACCACTCACAGATTAACAAAACGATTGTAAAACAGAAATTTAAAAAGTAGAGAGTTTGAATGTACTAGATTTGAAAGAAGACGTCTGTACCGTAGATCTATAACATTCCCAATTGTCGACTACAGGTAGCCCGGGTCCTCTAGTTGAACGGATAATCGTGGTACCATTTTGAGGTCCAAATAGAAGCAACCCAATCATGTTAAGGCTCTTTTCCAAATGCGCCATATATGCGAATGTCTCTCTTATCTCGTCAACAATTGAAGCTCTTTCAGATCTTGATGACCTCTTGTACTGTGCACCCACAAACATAATAAACAGCGAAAAGCTAGCTAGTGTCAAAACATAATCTTAATATGCATGTCCATTTTTATACCAAACGCATAATGAAAAACCAAAATTAATGATCAAGAATATATATACTTACACTATCCCATAAGGAGAACATATAAATGTCTTTTTGTTTTATACCAAGCATATCAAAACGAATCCGGTTAGCAATGTCTTCCAGTGATTCCCATCTCGTGCCATTACCCATATGTTCATCCACCCTTGTTTCCTCGACATCCACATGTGACAGGGCATGTACAAGCACCAATGTTATGAGCAGTACAAGAAGCAAGCATGTAAGACGAGAGCCCGTCATTGGAGACGGTGGAGGTTCAGGGATTTGGAAGTTGTTTTTAAAGGGTAGCTTTAGATCCTGTGTTTTAATGTAACAAACCCTAATTGGAGACGGTGGAGTTTCTGGGATTTGGAAGTTGTTTTTAAAAGGTAGCTTTATTTGATTCAATTTTTGGTTTTAACCCTTAAGTATTCGATACTAAATCCGCTTTTTTAAGTTTTTTTTTTTATCTATATCTATACTTTCTATACTTACTCTATAAAGAGTTTTCCACCAAATCTTGAAAGTGAAAACTTAATCCTATTTTTGGAATGTATATAAAAACGCATGGCTAGCTTTTGAAACCAATTCTTGAAAGTAAACACTTAATCCTATTTTTGGAATGCATATAAAAACGCATGGCTGGCTTTTGGAATTTTTCAAGAATTGAATCCTATTTTTGGAAAAACGCATACATGTATCACAAGGGTTGACGCATAGTATTTTAGGAAACGAAAATGTTGAAAACCTTTTGCAAAATCGTTGAAACTGACAATTGTATTTTAGGAAACGAAATAGTAAATGGCTGTAAAAGTTGAAATAGTAAACGAAATGGTTGTAAAAACAAAATAGTAAACTCAAAATTTTGAACTTTGAATGCCTATAGACTAATTTAGGAAAATGATTTATGGAAAGTTATCAATGCTGGAATTCAAATACAAAATCACACGAATTATGAAATGAGTTGAAACATAAGAAAGTATATATGGCAATGATTTTTTTACATTGCCTATATAAACAACCACAACATCTTAATTCATCTCATAAGTCAACGTTGCTACATACTAGAAAGAAACAAATGGCAGAATTAAAGAACCAAAAAAATGTCGATGATGTTGTTCAGGTTAGAAACCGTTTTGTTTGCTTAATTTATTTAAAAACTTGGTAGATAGACTCGTGACATCCATGTACTGAGTTGTCACAGTCCAAAATACAAGCATATGACAAGAAGGAAAATTTCTTAATTGAACCAACGTCACTTAAACAATAATACTCTCAACAATACACGAAGTCTAAAAACTTGAAACAGATATGTCCTGGCTAAAAATACAAATATTTCCAGTGCAACAAAGATAACTAAAAAAAGCTTTCATTTAACAAAGTGGCAACATCTCTAAGCCTTCTCGTAATTCCATTTGAGTCGAACCATTAACTTTTCCTGAGATACGATGCTAAAAGTCAGCCGTAGCTGTGATCAATAGTATTAACTATGTTTAAAAAATCTACCACAATAAAATCATGCCGCTTTGAAAATACCAAAACAAGACACAATGAATAACTTGCACCTAAATGGTTCGCTAACGATTTACTACACGACGACCTGTTGGTTTACTTTACAACCTGCCGAATTACTAGACGGACATATCATGATATAATCTACTATCTCGCTTCTAGTGCTGGCATCAAGTAAGCAAACTGAACTTTCAAAAGATAAGGCATGAATAACTAAACATGTAAAAACGCATTTTTACACAATACTATGCATGTATCCCAGTTTGGGAAAAGTCTCATGAAACTCACCTGCTAATCTCGACAACCTCTTACTCTCGCTAATCAAAACCTGCTACAACAACGCACATACAAAGACTTAATAAAAGGTTGCTATTATGCTATCTATCTGTTGATAGATCGAGATCCTGACTATACTTGAATATAAAAAAATTGAATCGTCACTACTACACAAACTGGATTTTCCCACAGTAGAATCGGTGGGAAATCCAGTGGATAAGGGCCCTTTTCCACGGATTTCCCACAATTTCGAGCAACAATAATCCACACATATCACGTTTTTTTGCCACGGATTTCCCACAACCATTTCCCACATATTTCCCATAAACATTTTCCAACTGATTTGCTACGGATATTTGATTTTTTTTTGCCACAAAGTTCCCACAATTATTTCCCACGGATTTCCCACAAACATTTTCCGACTGGTTTGCTACAAATATCTGATGTTCTTTTCTCACAAATTTCCCACACTCACTACTAGAAAACAAGGCAACACTTACGGTCAAATCCCTTAGTGATCCGTCGGTAAAGGCTGTTAATGACGGATCATTGACGGAACATTTCTGTCGGTAATGTATTCCAGAAAAAAATCATAATGCATTCCAAAAAAATCAAAATGCATTCCAGAAATTCTTTAATCCGCAAATCTACATACAAATTTTGCATTGGAATTACAAGTTCTACATCACAACAGACCTAAACGGATATTATCCGGTTGAACTACATATGCTAAAAGATACTACCATCATTAAGCGGGAGGGGGATGTGGTGATCTTCCAAGCATAATATATTGGAATTTCTTAAACTTCTTTTCCCATTCAGACGATCCTCCTCTCGTTGGTCCTCAAATTCCTTCTTTAGAGCGGCTTCACGACGAACATGCTCTTCTTCCTGCTGATCTAATTTTCTTCCAACCAAAGCACCTAAAAAAATACATCAAAAACATAAACATGCATACAAATATCATGATCCCATTAATAACTAAAGCACCTAAAAAAATACCTCAATCGTGGATCTCGAACTGTTAGTATCAGATATGCAAATAGATGGCGTTGAAGGCATGCCCGTCACTAGAAAATGGGGATCCAACAATGAACTAGTACCAAACGTTCTCCCCTATACTTTCTCACCGCTACATTCGTGCCATAAATCCAAATCTCCAACTAGTTCACAAGACTTATCTGGCACATGCTTCATCAATAACTTCTCTTTGTACGTTTCCTATATAGATATTAGCATAATGGTTAATCTCATGGTTAACAGTTAGTTAAAACACAAAAAAGGAGATAAAGATATATACCCTAACTCGTTTTGTATTCGGGGTAATGTACGCCCCTTTTTGTGAATGGGTATCTTTAAAAAGAACTTGAAAACTAACAGGAGCCCCTTTAAGCACTCGACATACCAGAAGGAGGCGCCACAATGGCGACAACGCTGGTTGCAGTCTCCTAAATTAGTATAAGTATATGAGGATCCTGCAAGCGCCGTGTAGTAGCACATTTGTAAGACACAATCGACATACAACAGTGGCAATAAATAATATAGCCATCGTAGCATGTAAGGAAAAAGTCTACCTGAACTTGCAGCAGAACTGTAACCTTCTGTCCTGGCGCGCCGGCCTCTCCCATTGTTGGGATGACATGGGGGTTTCGAGCCGTTCTTTCCCAGCTATTTGAAACAGAAGAGCCAATTAGATCAAGGGCTGCAAAAGAACATGGTAGAAGAAGCGAATAAGTTATCATCAAGAGTAAATAGGTAATTCACAGTCGTGAATTCAAGAATCAAATTATTATTTACCTTCACGGGTTGAGGATCTCCTAAATCTGTATAAGTATATGAGGATCCTGCAAGCGCCGTGCGGTAGCACATTTGTAAGACACAACAGATATATAACAGTGCCAATAGAACAAAGAAGTCTACCTGCACCTGCAATAGAACTGCAGCCTTTTATCCTGGCACGGCGAGGTCTTTTTGAGGTATGTGCCTCTCCCATTGTTCGATTAGGGGCTGCAAAAGAACATGGTACAGGAAGCGAGTCAGTTAACATCAAGAATAATTAGCTAATTCACAGACGTGCATTCGAGGATCAAATTATTATTTACCTTCACCATGACTAAAAGTAGAATTTGCAGCGTCATGGGTTGAGCATTTTCACCGCTGATAGTACCAACAGTTGCTGAAAAATTAGCTACTGAACTGGTTGCACATAGTCGTGTGTATTTCTGGAACACTTCAGAATCGGTGGCTCCTTCTGAACGAAAGCTAGAAACAGCGGTAGTCTGTGGTAAATCAAACAGACGGCGTCTACTAACGTTCCTTGAACAGAGGGCAGAGTACGCTTTGAAGACATCACCAACATCATTTGTTTGCAATTTCCGTTTGAATCCACACGACCTACTTCAGCAATTGGCATTGTGCCTGAAGAGCGTGAAACCCATACACAACGTTACCCAAATACTGAAGTTAAGTAAGCAATCAACCAAAGAATATAAGTTTCACTGAAAATACCTTTAAAAGCTGCACTACACTTTTGCTGCGAGTCCCCTCCACAACACTGAGAATACTTCTGAAACACGTCCAAGTATAACTGAGCGTCTTGACTACAGCAAATGACTAAAAGAGAACGCAATAAGCGAAAATTAAGTTGAGTCAACAGTTAACAATTTTTTTTAGCTTTTACTCAAAATACCTTTCCATTTAAAAGAGAACAAAAGAATAACATAAAAGAACATCATAGACGGAATCGAATCCCACGGTGCAACAAAACAACAAAACCACATTCACAAACAACTATCCAGCATTGACAAAACCAAATGAAATCCAATAAGCTGATACTAGTCAAATGGAATGGATAAGAACAAACTAGGAATTACAAGAACTC
>BQNB010078744.1:2500-19828 GCA_026074375.1 Tanacetum coccineum | reverse complement strand
GAAGATAAAATTGTTAGACCTAGCACTAAAAAGATAAAAAAAATTAAGTCTGCTAGGGAAACAATAGAGAAGGTAGAAACACCTAAAAAAAACAAACACTATCCTAGAGGGAACCAAAGAAACTGGAACAATCTTATGTCCCAAATACTAGGAAGTGACTTTAAAATGATTAATAAAGCTTGTTTTGTTTGTGGTAGTTTTGAGCATCTTCATTATGTGTGTGATAAAAAGGTTATAAGACCAGTGTGGAACAACTCAAGTAGGGTGAATCATAAGAACTTTGCTAATAAAATGACTCACCCTCACCCTAATAGAAAATTTATTCCACAAGCAGTACTAACCATGTCTGGCAAAATTAATACTGCTGGTGCAAGTGTTAATACTGCTGGCTCAAAACAAACTATGAATCATCCTAGACTAATATATGAATCATCCTAGACCAATATCAAATGCTTACAAAAAGGGATATTCACAAGTCACAAGGCCATTTAACAAGTATTCAGCAAACAAAAATAGTATTTTCAATAAAAAGGTTAATACTGTCAGGGTAAAAGATACTACTGCTAGGGATAGAGCAGTAGTAAGTGAAAATAAGGAAAAAGGGGTTAATGCTGTTAAGGCCTCAGCATGCTGGGTTTGGAAAGCCAAAAATAGTAGTGCATCAAATACTTTTAAGAAATATTCTTACATTGATGCACGAGGCAGATCCAAGTCTATAATGGCTTGGATCCCCAAAAGAGTCTAATTCTCTTATTTTATGTGCAGGGCAACCCACAGCAGAAGGAGTACAAGGAAAAAGGAGTTATTGATAGTGGTTGCTCTAGGCACATGACTGGAAACAAATGCTATCTTACTGAATATGAAGATTATGATGGTGGTTTTGTTTCCTTTGGAGATGGTAAAGGTAGAATTTCTGGAAAAGGTAAAATCAAAACAGGAACATTGGATTTTAATAATGTGTACTTTTGTAAGGAGCTTAAGTATAACTTGTTTAGTGTGTCACAAATTTGTGACAAAAAGAATAATGTTCTTTTACAAGACACTGGATGTCTTGTCTTATCCAACTGACTTTAAGCTCACTTGATGACAGTCAGGTTTGCTGAAGTTCCAAGAAAGGATAACATTTATAGTGTTGACCTAAAGAGTGTTGTTCCCACTAAAGGTTTAACTTGCCTCTTTGCTAAGGCCACAATTGATGAATCTAATTTATGGCATAGGAGGCTTGGTCACATAAACTTTAAAAACATGAACAAACTTGTGAGGGGAAACCTTGTTAGAGGTTTGCCTTCAAAGATTTTTGAAATGCCATTCTTGCTTGCATGTTCGAAAGGAAAGCACACAAAGCTCCTGTAAGGCAAACTTGTGACTCAATTAGAAAATCCCTTACAAATCTTCATATGGACCTAATCTGGGTCCTACAAATGTTAAGAGTTTAATGAAAAAGTCTTATTGCCTAGTTGTCACTGATGAACATTTAGTAGATATTCTTGGTAATCTTTGGCCACTAAGGATGAGACTATGTGGAATATTTAAAGAACTTTTCAATAACAGAAAGAAAAATCAACTAG
Organism: Tanacetum coccineum; assembly: GCA_026074375.1. Taxonomy (NCBI): domain Eukaryota; kingdom Viridiplantae; phylum Streptophyta; class Magnoliopsida; order Asterales; family Asteraceae; genus Tanacetum; species Tanacetum coccineum. The sequence continues at coordinate 18,260 of BQNB010078744.1, read as the reverse complement.
ACCATAAAGTAAAAGTTATCAGATGTGACAATGGAACTGAGTTCAAAAATAGTGTAATGAATCAGTTCTGTGAAATGAAGGGTATTAAGAGGGAATTCAGTGTTGCTAGGACTCCTTAGCAGAATGGTGTTGCTGAGAGGAGGAATAGAACACTGATAGAGGCTGCAAGAACTATGTTAGTTGACTCTAAGTTACCAACCACCTTTTGGGCTGAAGCAGTTAATACTGCTTGCTATGTGCTAAATAGGGTCTTAGTCATTAAGCCTTATAACAAGACACCTTATGAACTTATTCATGGAAGAACCCCATTGATAGACTTCATGAAACCTTTTGGGTGTCCTGTTACCATCTTAAATACCAGGGATCATCTAGGCAAGTTTGATGGAAAAGCTAATGAGGGATTTTTTGTTGGGTACTCTGTAGTTAGCAAGGCCATGAGAGTATTTAACAAGAGGACCAGGATAGTTGAAGAGACCTTAAACATTAGATTTCTTGAAAATACACCTAATGTGACAGGAAATGGACCAGACTGGCTTTTTGATGTTGATTCTTAACAATTAACTAAGGGGGGGGGGGGGGGGGGGGGGGGGTGGGGGGGGGGGGGGGGGGGGGGGGAAAAAACTATGTGCCAGTTGTTGCAGGAAATCAAACTAATGGTATTGCAGGAACTAGAGATAACATTGTTACAGGTCAAGCTAAGAAGAAGACAGAACCTGAACAAGAATACATCCTAATACCTATCTGCACAACTGATCCATTAATCTCTCAAGATCCTAAGGTCAGTGAAGAAGATGCTGAAGAGAAGCCTACTGAAATGGATGAAAGTGGAGCTTCAGATAAAGATGGGGAGGATGATCAAGCCACAAGAAGTGAGTTTGAAAGGCTACTTCAACAAGAAAAGCAGACTGAAAATCCTAACAGTACTAATAGTATTAATACTGTTAGTACACCTGTTAGTACTGCTAGACCATCTTGTACTGATGATGATCCATCATCTCCAGTTAATACTGCTGAAGCTTCTAATGCATTTGAGGAACATCTATTTGAAAGATTTTCTCCTTTCAAAAATGCATTTACACTTCCACCTGTTTCAAATGTGACTCCAATGGATGATACTGGAATTTTTGGTAATGCTTATGATGATGAAGATGTGGGTGCAGAGGCTGACCTCAACAACTTGGAAACCACCATGAATGTCAGTCCTATTCCCACAACCAGAATTGACAAGCATTATTTGAGGGGAGGTCAATTAAAAATGAATAAAAGTAATTAAAACATCAAGTAGATATGGATGAAGAGTCAAGACAACCCACTGATCCCCAACCCACATCCATATTTACTCAACTTTATAATAAAGAAACCAATCATTGTTCCATCATCATATCAACCCAAAAAGACCCACAAACCTAGGAAAGCCATAAGGACCACTGAGATATCTCAGACTAGTAGACCTATTAACCTTGTTGCAGATGAGACTGTCTATAGGGAGTGGGAAGACAGAATGGAAAGAGCTGCCACTACTGCTTCTAGCTTAGATGCAGAGCAGGACAGTGGTAACATCAATAGGACCCAATCTATGGCAACACTTAATGAGTCAAATCCTTAGGGAATTGATTCAGGTAGTGGTCCCAAGTGCCAAGATACCATATTAGGAGGTGCAGATGCTCAAACTAGGTTTGAGACTGCATCTAAACAGTCCAATGATCCACCTCTCTCAAGAGATTACACACTTGGAAGTGGGGAGGATAGTATGAAACTATTGGAATTGATGGAACTTTGTATAAAATTGTCAGATTTGGTGAGCAAAAAGAAAAGAGAGATGTTGAGAGTTGAAAAACAAAAAGAGAGACGTGTGAATAAAAACAAAAAAGAGTGATTTTGTGAGGAGCTTATTGTTTTGGTTATATTTCTGTGTGTTAAACATTCATTACTGTTATTCTTCTTAGTGGTATAAACTAGATTCCGCATAGTTTATATCATACTCTTAAAGTTTCATTCTTAGTACCTTTGGATTTATCCAAGGATACTAAACCTTACATCAAACTAAGGAGTTAAATATCTATTCATTAGGATCAACAAGTGGTGCACTACCCGGGAACAAGTATTCACAAGTCTATTTAACAAGGCCATTTAACACGTATTCAGACTTGTATACATAATGTTGCTAAGCTTATGTTGATGTTGTTGAGTTACTGTTGCCGGGTTACTTACTACTGTTAGGCATAATTTAGTGCTACCAGTTCAAGTTAATGTTGTTGAGGGTGATTCTATAAATACTTCGATTCTGGGTTTCATTCGATTCTTTATTCGATTTCAATCATTCAAATACTCTCTAACCATAAACCCTAACTCAATTTCATCTTTAATCATCAAAACATAACATAATGTCAACCCTAACTTTCTCTGACACTCACAACATAGCCGCATTCTTGGAAAAACCTACTGAAAGTGATGGGTTTCATGAAATTATTGATTTTCTGAATGCTAACCAGATTCATTATGCTTTAACTGTTAATCCTACTATCTACACATCTTGCATTGAACAGTTCTAGGCAACAGCAAAGGCAAAAACGATTAATGGAGAACGTCAGATACAAGCCCTAGTTGATAAGAAGAAAGTGATTATCACAGAGTCAAGTATTAGAAGTGATCTTCACTTAGAAGATGTAGGTGGTACTGACTGTTTGCCAACTGCTACTATCTTTGAAGAACTGGCAAGGATGGGGTATGAAAAACCTTCTTAAAAGCTTACATTTTATAAAGCTTTCTTTTCTCTACAACGGAAGTTCTTAATTCATACCATTACACAATGTCTTAGTGCCAAGACCACTGCATTGAACGAATTCAGTAGTACTATGGCCTCTGCAATCATATGCTTGGCCACAAACCAAAAATTTAATATGTCCAAGTACATTTTTGATGCTATGGTAAATCACTTAGAGGTAGGGGTTAAATTTCTGATGCATCTACGATTTATACAAGTGTTTATTAATCATCAGCTTGGTGATATGTCAAGTCATAAGAAGATTTATGTTAACCCCTCACACACAAAGAAAATCTTTGCCAACATGAAGAGAGAAGGAAAAGACTTTTTTGGGAGAGTAACACCTCTGTTTGCAACAATGATGGTTTAAGCTAATCAAGAAGAGGGTGTAGATTCAGGCATTCCTACTGCTTCTCAACAGATACCCATTACTATTCAACCATCTACATCTAAACCCCAGAAGAAACAGTCTAGGAGGAAGCAGAAAAAGACTACTGCAGTTCCTCACCCTAGTGATTCTACTGCTATTGTACCAAATGAGGAGTCTGTGCCTACACATTCCAATGATCCACTGCTTAGTGGTACGGATAGATTGAAACTCACTGATTTGATGGATATATGTACCAAATTGTCTGAGAGAGTCCTTGACCTAGAACATACTAAGACTGCTCAAGCTCAAGAGATCACAAATTTGAAGCTGAGAGTTAAAAAGTTAGAGAAGAAAGCAGGGTTAAGAACTCATAAATTCAAGAGACTGTACAAGGTTGGTGTCACAAGAAGAGTAGAATAATCAGATGATGAAAGTTTAGGTGCTCAAGAAGATGCATCCAATCAGGGGAGGAGTATTGAAGACATTGACAAGGATGCTAAAGTTTCTTTAGTTGATGAAACCCAGGAGAGGTTAGATGATGTAGAAATGTTTGATACAGATGCTCTTATTGGTAATGAAGTTTTTGCTAAAAATGATATGATTGAAAAAGACCAAGATGTGATTCCTAAAGAAGTTAGTACTGCTGCTCCCTCTACTACTGCTGTGCCACCACCTGATATAACTGAAGTAGAGATTACCTTAGCTCAAACATTGGCTAAATTGAAGAGTGCAAAATCTAAGGTTGTGATACAAGAGCCAGTACAGAGTACAGCCACAACAGCAAAAGCTAAAGACATTACATTTAGAGATGCTGGTGAAAGCACTACAAGAACACCAACATAAGTATCTTCTTTAAGCATCAAGGATAAGGGGAAAGTTAAGATGGATGAACCTGAAGTGCCATTGAATAAAAAGGATCAAATTGAATCTTGATGAAGATAAAGAGAAATCTTGAAGCTCAAATACAAGCTGAACTCATTGAAGAAGAAAGGCTTGCAAGGAAAAAGGAAGAGGAAGCCAACATAGCTTTGATTGAATCATGGGATAACACACAAGCTATGATGGAGGCAGATTTTGAATTAGCTCAGAGGCTACAAGCAGAAGAACAGGGAGAGATAACCATTGAAGAAAGATCAAGACTGTTTGTAGAGCTCATGAACAAAAGAAAGAAACACTTTGCAAAGCTTAGAGCTGAAGAGAAAAGAAGAAAGCCACCAACTAAAGCTCAAAAGAGAAATCTAATGTCTACCTATCTCAAAAACATGGGTGGATACAAATATAATCAGTTAAAGAGCAAGAGCTATGATGAGATCCAGAAGTTGTTTGATAATAAAATGAAGACTGTAAATACTTTTATTCCTATGGATTCAGAGGTGGTGAAAAGCAAAGAAGGAACATAAGAAAGTTCTAAAAGAACATAAGATGAACTTGATCTGTTAAGTCAAAGAAGCAGAAACTAGTGAAAAGATAAGTCGAAGGCTAGCAAAAAAGAAATCAATTGGTAAGAAAAGAGCAGGGAAGGAGCAGAAACAAGAATCTTCCAAAAGACAAAGAATGGAGGATGATAAAGAGACAGATGAGCATGAAGAAGCTAAAGAAGATGATGAAGCTGAGATGAAAAAGCATATGGAGGTAGTTCAAGATGACGATGAGAAAATAGAAATTGATGTTATACCTCTAGCTACCAAACCTCTAATAATTGTTGAATATAAGAATGTTAAAGAAGGACAGAATAGATTCTATCACTTGATAAAAGCTGATGGAAGTTTAAATAGATATTCATCAATGATTAGGATGCTCAAAACATTTAGTAGAGAAGATTTAGAGACTCTCTGGAAGTTGGTGAAAACTAAACATGGGTGTTATCCCACTTGTTTAATCCAATACACAACTATAATCTATACCAAGATGCTAGAAAATAAGATGGAATCTTAGAGAGAGAAAGTAGAGAGAGAAGAAACAAGAATTGCAATATTAGATTTTGAGCAGATGGAGAGTTACAAGTTAAAAGAAAAAGATAACCAACACCCTTCACCAAGTATGGTGAAGGAAATTTATACCCTAGCCTTCTAGTTGGCTCATGGGCTTTCTTAACGGGCCGGGCTTGGCTAAACTTGGGCTTTCACCCTTAACATGGACAACATTAGATTACAATCCAAGCCCGTTGAACCTGACTAGCCTATTACAATACAAGACCTAGTTTGACTTTCTAAGACCGATAACATTCTTGTTTGACTTAATATAAATTTAAGGGCTAACAATCTCCAAAGGTTGAGGTCTCTTTCTTAAACTTTCTCTGGTATCTCGATGACATTAAAGATATGACGTTTAACGTTTATGCTTTGCCTTGTTATGGTCTTGTCTTGTTTGTAATGGCTTTGTTCATTCATGCTTTGTGATCTTGATTTTGAGCCTTTATCTTTTGACTTTGAATTCTTGAGATCGTTATCTTGCATCATCATCTTGATTTGACTTCTTGATAAAACTTGTGGCTCTTGACCAACATGTTCTCTACTTGTTACATTCTTGTTTGAAATATGGAGATTATAAGTCTAAACAATCTCCCACTATTGTTGTTGACATGATTGACTTTGATTGAGCTTGAGTTATGAGCATGTGGTTTATTTGAATTCGACTTCAGCTGGAATGAGGCTGCAAACACCATCATCTTATTCTGAATAAAACAGTTAGCAATAAAGATAAATTTGGATTTGATTATTCATCTTGATGTTCGGTTGAATTAACCTCCGGTTTCCGTTTTATAGTATAAATACTTATACCTGGAATCAAGTCGATTCAAGAATCTCCTTGACAGAGGTTCCAGCTCAAAGCATAGGGATCTTCTAAACACAGATTGTATTAGATTTACCATGCTTACTAGTTCTCATTACCGGAACGTTCAAAGAGAAAACCGTAAGAGTGAATCAGATAGTACTTCTTTCTGATTAAGTCTGTCAATTTCATTTACTGGACCAAATTGATATCAGTTATCAAAGTATGATTCATATTAGAATCTTGCATGTCCCTACAAAGAGCTTGTTTGATGTTAGCGCAAGCAGGATTATCCTATCTTAACTTGTGAATACTTAAGTATCACTAGATGTTCTGGAAGATCTCAGGATAATACTAGGACTCTTTGTTACAGCCTGTGATATTTTATGGTGGTTCAACAAGTGTATTTTGACATTTGTGTCCTTAATGGATTTATTACTTTGATCTCCTTCTTGGCTCTAGATCGATTTGTGCACCTTTTGGTTTTTGTAATCGGAGGCTGGATCTCAGCAGACTGCCATATTCTATATCAACAATCTCGGAGTGGGATGTTCTATAGATATAACGTGTGTATCTCCGTGACAAATGTGACAAGTTTCTTTTGCTGAGAGAAACCGATATGGCTGGGGATGGGTTGTGCATGCATCACTGGGTCCATGGATGTCGATCTTCACTATATCAACAATCTTTGTGTGATTTTGATAGGATTATGTATTGACCCGGTTTCTACCTAGCTGTAAGGAGGGTGTTCTTTCCTTTTCTCCTATTTCTATACTTTCTGTTTTTTTCTTCAACACCTTCAATGCTCTTACCAAGACCGTCAATTACTAACACCTTGTTGTGATTGTTCCAGTGTTAGCTCAATCTTAGTCAGCATTTTTCCCTTTTACTCATTCATCTCCAATCATACCTAAGGACTGCTATTTCTAACTATAAAGTGTCCTTGGGTAGATCCCTCCGGTTCTGGTTGGATCGTATGACTTATTCCTAACCTAACCACCTTATGACTTCAGAATCGTCGTGAAATTAATAGGTTGTTGGGTATAAAGATAGAACCTTAAAACCATCTTTATGACATTGTTATTGCAAATACTCCCCTACACAGTGCTTCGAGATTCGAAATTGTTTGGACATGAAGGAAGAGTTGCAACTTAGAGTCTTAAACGATCACATTCGTCTATAACATATTTTAATCACATTTTCTCCCCTTATTTTAAATAATAAAACACTTAGTATTTGAAATACCAATTGATTAAAATTTGACATGAAAAATTCCATGGGGAGAAAATATTTTACTCGACTATAGCATGAATTTCAGGATTTCGATAGGTCCCCTAAACAGTATTGTGGGTTCGGTATACACTATATTTTTCTTAAAAAACATGACTTTGGGAATGAAAAATTGATATGACACCACAAAATGTTGAACGACAATGTGATGAGCTTATGGGCACAATGTTTATTTATTTAATTGAATAAGTTTCAACATTTTAATTTCATAAAATGTGTTTGGATACGTTAAATTGACATTTATGGATTTGTTACCTCCAACACATTAAAAGGCTTTGTTTTAAAAAGCTCCCCCTCAGAAATTGATTCAAATAAAATGACATTCTTCGAACTACAATTCTTTGGAAATTATTCGAGGAAGGGAGTGTTGAACACACAATTTTTACAAGTACCACTTTTTATGGAAAAATACCACAAATTATATTGTAGACAATTTTGACATTGAAAGTTCTTTTTGAAAAATTATGTTCAACGATTTTAAAAACATAATAGAAGACTTCTCTTCTATTTTAGAGTGAGCGCACTGAAGCGTACAATTCCCTATTACATTCGGGACCGAGTTATGCACTGAAATGTACATAAGTCATTGAGAAAATTTAGAAATGACATGTTTTGAAAGCGTTTGAAACTCCTGTTCGAACTTCATTTACACGCCCGTGTCGATGTTAATCAACATTTCTAGGTACGTAAATGTTATCGATTCCAAGAGACATGTCGAGAAGATTCTTTTTGGTATTTTTGAAATTTTTTCTGATTTTATATTTTGTTTTTCTAGGTTTTATATTTTTCTATTTTCTTTTTGTTGGTTATATATTTTTGTATTTTCTTTTTTCAAAAATATTTATAAATCAAAATAAAGAGATAATAAAAATATTTACAAATCGAAGTTTCCATTAGCAGTGACAGTTGTAGCTAGAGTTGAAGTGGATGAAGTTGAATCAGGTTGTTGTTGACGTTTATTTGATGCATCAGTAGTAGTGACAGCGGAAGACTTTAAAACAACTTGATTTTCTCCATTGAAATATTCGTCGAACAAAGGACCGAATAGCAAATCCAGCTCATTTGACGTTGTTACTGTCTCAGCTGCTTGATGAACTTCTGTTGACATTGTGGTGCGAGGCTTGAACCATTTTGTTCAAACGTCATTTGACATTGAGGTTCGAGGCTTGATCTGTGTAATCAAAACGTTCATAATTCTGTTATCTCAGTTCGTTGAATCACTTTGACAATGGTTTTTCTGAGATATCGCCTTTTCAGCAACCATTCTCTGAGATTTTCCTTGTTGATTATTACATAAGGTACCATGCACTTAAATCAAAGATTTGTTCCTTCTGTAACATGATTGAATGTTAACCGCACTTACAATCCATGTGTTTGTTTGCATTCATGAATATGAGGGATATCTACATTTTGAACCATGTGGGGTTCAATGTCAACCTAGCTTGTGCAAGAGTCAAATAAACTTTCCTTAGGATTCCACCTTAAGACTCAACAGATTTGAAAATTAAACCGTGGGTTTCACCTAGATCAGATCTAGAGATGTTTTCCTGTCACAGCGGAAAGCCTTTTGAGGAGAAAACCTATGTCCTGTAAGGATCTGCCTACTAGGTTTCTGAGTATGACTCTTTTGATTCTACGGGTTGTTATATTGTGGTCTTATATGGATGTGCCTTAGCACGTGAATTTACTTCCTTCGGGAGTTTTGTTATACAAGCATCATGATTTGCATTAAAGATACACTTATGACATGTCGAACAAACAAAGTTTTTGGAATCTGAAAAAGAATTAAAACTCTTAGAGTGATCTGTTTTGGGCACAACCGTTATCGTAACGTGACTACTCTTAGATATAGGCAAACTCCTAGATGTTTGTTTGTTGCTCCTAGGGTTTGGTTTCCTATCATCAGTAGTGGTTTGAATTCTCGCAGAAGTAGGCACACTAGTTGTTGAGTTCCTATCTCTTTCTTGTATCTTTTTCTTAGCTACATCTAGATAGTGATTATGAACCATGTCATTTGAACTAAATCTTGGCATGTTCTTAGAACTATTCCTAGATGAGCTAGATGCAATCATGTGATCAGGTTTTGCAAAGGTGGATTCTGTTTTCTTAGGCAAATAATGTTGAGTGACTGGTTTTGACAAATTCTTGTTCACATCAACTTGGGAGGCAAACCGTTGTTTTGACATTTGAGCCCTTGCCCAGATTTAAAACGCATTCAGTTGTCCTAACAAAATGATTGGTTTCTTAGTGATGTATCACCGGTTTCCCTTAAGACTGATGTTTTATCAAAACTTAGTATCTACATTATTTCCTTTAACTTTCCTTACGTACCATTTTTTAAAGACTAAAATAAAAAAAAAAAAAAAACAGCATTGCTAAAAACCTTTCCCTCGAATATGAGCTTTTAATTCAGCGATTATTAGCCAAGCAAAAATGTTGTATTCTTGTAGTCTTAGATCTCGTGATTTTAATAGAATCATACAAATATTTGTAATGCTGTTTCAAAGTCTCATTTTCCTTACGTAATGTAGCCACACTATGTTCTAATTCGATGTTCATTGTTTCAAGTACATCAATTTCCTTTTCAATCTAGCTTTTTACTTGCTTCATTCAAAATTTGACCATGTTGCCTGATTTTAAGATTGATTTGTTATTTAAGTTTGAGAAGCATGCAATGTGATTCCATTCTTGAAAAATCTTTTTGAAATTGGCAACTGTCTCTTTGAGCAAAATTTTTCAGACTCGAGTGATTGTTTTGAGTATTCAGTGTTGGCTTTATCAGGTAATGAATCAAGCATATGACTTTTAACTTGACATTGTTCAGGATACTGGTCAACCCTACCTTCATTAATGATTTCAGGTTGCTCAGTATGTTGTTGTCCTATAGCAAAGATATTACATTCAGTAGTCAATTATACCTCAGCCATTGGCTCTTCATCATAAATGGGTCTGATATATGCATCATCAGTATTGTTATCATTCCCTAACCTGCTGTTGTCATCTTGCACTTCTGATTCTGTTCCACTGCTTTCTTTGACAACCAAATCATCATTTACTGCTTTACCCGCATCAACCTTACTCTTTTGCGTCTGCATCTATCTTTTATTCACCCTTCTATCATACTATCTTTGATGACGTGTTCATTCAGCAACAGACTTCTTAACATTACCCGTGAGTTAAAGTAATGTGTCTCTGAATTGTTTAACTTCGATTCCAGTGTATTCAGCAAAATACTTGTCTATCATTTGATTGTCATAATCCAAAGTAAACTGTGAATCGATGAACTTTTAAAACTAGTTATTTACCACCCAAAAGGCTGCCATGGATCTATCTTCTTGAAATTCATCTTTGTCAAGTGGCTTTTGTAGTTGATCTACGTTGAGGAGTATTGTACTTGTGAAGGTATCAACATCTTGACCAAAGAGTGACATGAATGCCCATTTGAATCCATGTTCGATGCGAGTGCCTTTTAAGTCTTCTTTAGAAAGAACTTGAAGGTGTGAATGAAGAGATCGGAAATATGTCATGCATCTTTCTTTTGCTTTTGACATCTTGTATTTGATTGCATGCACATCTTTTGTTGCAGAATCTAAGCTGCTTTCTTTTACTGATTTGCTGGATGCAGTCTCTGAATTATTGTCTTCTTTCTCAGAACAAGTGTTTTGTATGACAACTAAATCAACTCAATGAATCAACATTCACTGCCGGAATTGGATTTGAATGATCTTCTTTTGTTTGCATCAACTTCTTTTGTTTTAACAATTATGGAGTTCGTTGTTGATGAAGAGTTATTTCAAGCATGTATTTCCCAATGGAATCCATGTTAAAGATCATTGCATCGTATAAGGATTGAGCATCAAATCATGTATATTTCTGCATATGCGCTTTGAATTCTGAATTGAAAGCATTTTCAAACGTTGTTCTGAGCTTTGTCAAAATAGTCTTGCAATCAGTCTGAGAAATTGTTTCTTTGGTAAGATGTTGTTCTAGTAAATCCAAGTCTTGAAAGAATGTTCTCTTGAAGATAGACACGGTACTAAAATCTTGTAAAGCTTCTGTGAGAAACTTGAATTGTGACTGAATTGCTCGAAGACTGTTCATGCAGCTACTTCTTGAAAGTTGTGTCTTTTCTTGAACTTTAGAAGTTGAACATGAAGAAATTATGTCATTGTAAAGAACACTTGATGTTTGAGTTTGCAAATTGGTATTGGTATTTGACATTTTGATGTTGTGAATAGATATCGGATCTTAAGTAGGTAAAGTGATTGTTGTTGTGGATTAAAATCAATTAATGTTCATAGGATTTTACAAATCTATGATTTAAACCGAGAAAAGAAATGGAATCTTTTGCGGGATTTTACAAAATCAATAAAAAACCGTGAATGAAAAATTGTTGTTGAAATCGTTGTTGAAATTGAAGTACGTGAGCTTTTGTTGGCGAAAAATGAGCTTAAAAAGGCAAACGGTGCACAAACTTTGAACTTTAAATGAGAAACGGTTGATTAAAACTCAAATAGGGACAAACGGTGCAATGATGATTCACTTTTGAGGACAAACGGTTGATTTATAAGTTGTAAGGACTAACGGTGTAGAGTTGTTTTAACAATGAAGGTTATAAAACAAACAAAGGACTAGCTTTGAAATTGTGTTGGAGTTGAGGGACTGCATGTGACAACTTGCAAAATGTTGTTAATTAATAAAAAAAAATCTCTCCATTTTTGGTTGTCATGTTCGTTTGAAATTTTATTTTATTTTTTTAAAATGGAACGATTGTTAGAAAATGTCTCGCGGAATGCTACGGTTGTCGACGGTGAAAAGTAAATATACCACGATGATCGAAACGAGTTTACGATCGTAATGGTATAGAAAAGAAGTCTCGTAGTTGACCGCTACTCGAAACCGAAAAACCCGAAAAATTACTTTTAACGTGTATGAAAATCTAGTTGTTCGGTTCACACTTCGACAAGTTGTTTGGTATAGTTGTTCGGTTCCAACACAAAGACGAGTTGTTCGGTTCCAACACAAAGACGAGTTGTTCGGTTCCAACACAAAAACGAGTTGTTCGGTTCCAACACAAAGACGAGTTGTTCGGCTCCAAAAGGACAATGGTTGTTCGATTCAAGTTGTTCGGTTCCACCCAAGACAATGAGTTGTTCGGTACCAAGTTGTTCGATCCAAGGTTGTTCGGTTCACACTACTTCTGAGTTGTTCGGTTCGACAATATATTGAACACCTTGAACGCAGCTTTCTTCTTTTCCACACCGTGTACAAACAAAGATAAGCCAACCCAAAAAGCTTGTATAATAAGCACAAGGATAAGCCACCAAAATGACTACAAATAAGCTTAAAATATAAAACAAGAAAACAATAAGCTACGACCTTAAAACCTCAAATAAGCCGCAAAGGAGTTGGAAAGATATGTAACTTGTTACGAATATAAGCCAAAAAACGCACCCCTTTTGTTTTTGTTGTTAAACCAAAGACGCACACCCTTTTTGGTCAATAGAAGCCCAAATGCAATTAACTATCAACAGTTTGTAAGCCCATAGTATTAGTAGTTATAATTTTTTAGATGTAAAAGAACTGTTTGACACATATGACAAAATTGCACACTAATGAAAAAAAAGAAAAAAAATCAAACGTGAATAAGCTAAAACAAATACCATAATGAAATCACTAAACCCACCCATGGCGAGTGATACCAAATGTTATCCCAAGACTTAACCCATATCACAACAATAAGCAATACCAAATAAGCAATAAGTTAGAAAGAGAGAAAGGAAAAATGGTATATTTATTAGAGAGAGAAAGTAGAGAGGTTGATGATTACACATACATACAAGTGAATGAAATGGTAACCAACACCCTCTACATGTGTGGAGAGGGTCCTATTTATATCCTTGAGCCATAAGTGGCATATGGGCTTTCTAACTTGGGTTGGGCTTGGCTTATCTTGGGCTTTGAGCCTGAAACATGGACAATATTAGATTACAATCCACGCCCATTTAACCCGATTAGCCTATTACTTAACAAGACTACTTACGACTAATAGGACCGATAATATTCTTGTTTGACTTATATAAAATTAAGGCTAATAGGGTAAGTTAGCAGCGAGATATGTAGGACAGTTTGAGATCCTTGAAAGGATTGGCCTTGTAGCTTATAGGTTGAGGTTACCTAAGGAGTTGTATAGCGTGCATGACACCTTTCATGTGTTAAATCTGAAGAAGTGTCTGGTGGATGCTAATTTTCATGTGCCATTAGATGAGATCAAGGTCCACAAGACACTTCATTTTGTCAAGGAACCTGTAGAGATTATGAATTGAGAAATTAAGAACTTAAAATGTAGGAAGATAGCGCCTATGAAAGTTGGAGGGAATTTGAAATGTGGTCCTGAGTTTACATGGGAACACGAAGACCAGATGAGGATTAAGTACCCATAGTTGTTTGTGGATCGAGTTTTTGAGCCTGCTAGTTAAATCTCGGGATGAAGATTTCCTTAAGGAAGGGATACTATGACATCCGTGATTTAATCAGGTTAGTGATACCTTTAGAAATGGCTAAGGGTTCTTTTTTGTGATTTCTTGTGTGCTATATGTTATGTATGTGTGCTAAGTGGTTTAAATAGGTGTATGGTATCATTTTGAGGTAAATGATCATCTCATTTTGAGTACGTTTGTGTTTAGTGATGAGTATTCCATTTGTTCACGTATAGTGATAATAGAAAGGAATGTCGTATTGCATGCAATGCTACGTCAATAGTTGGATGATTTTGTGTTAAGCGTTTAAGGGAAACGTATCATGTTGGTAATAACTGAAGTGAGTGAAATTTGGATATTTATAGAAGACTTTCTAAATATAGAAAGTGAAATGTGAAATGAAAAGTTATATTTAAATAGTTTAGTAAGTAGTGTTTATGTAAAAAGGTTTACCCAAATTAGCTTAGGTTTTTATGAAAACTTAAAGTAATCAAGATAATTATGTAAATAATAATAAAAAAAACATAAAAAAATATATAGGGGTGTTTATTCGGCCGGTTAGGGATAAAAGAAAAAAAGGAAACTAATTTGACTACAACAAGGATTCTAAGTAATATAAATACAAAATCAAGGAAAACACTAAAACATTTTTCTCTCCCTCTCTCGTTGTGTTCGGTCGAAACCTCCAAAAGAAGAGAAAAAAATAATTTTTTTTATCAAGATTCAAGGTGTGATTTAAGTATGATCAAGTAAAGGTTTAGGTATGTTTTCAATTAAGCTTTTGTTTAATCTTTCAAATCATGTAACAAATAATGTGATGGATCTAGGGTTTTCATAAAATACAGATTATATATAAACTTTAAGGATGGTATAATGATTAGGGTTAGTTTAGGGTTATGATCATGCTTGTTGTATGTTAGGGTTGCGTTAGAACATGATTTAGAGTTGAGCAGATTTTAGGTCTGTGTTCAACTGATGATATCTAGATGTTAGTAACGTGTTTTGATATGATTCAAAAGCCTAAATTGTAGTTCAAAGATTCTATTTTTCAAAAAGTCCGGCCTCGAATGATTTTGAGTTGTAGAAGTTGGTCAAATGTTGGTTACAAGGAAAGTTGTCAAAACAGTAAATACGGGTCAGAATTAGGTCATGTTTAGGAGGGTAAAACCCTAACTTAAACGTGGAATTAAAGATAGCCAATCTATAGTGATTAGGTTCAATATGTATATAAATAAATCCTATAAGGATAGCTTCTGATTTTGTGTCTATGTATGGTAATTAGGGGCATACATTTTAGTGTGCAATCAGATCCGAATTGGGACAGTTTTGTAGTTGGATTTTATTTGGGGTAGTTGCACATGTAATGAGAAATTGGGAATCACAAGGTAGTTAGTAAACTCATAAATGAACTTAGGTGATTTTTGGTATAATTTATGGAGGTCAGAAAGTAAGGTTTTTAAGTTAGTAAAGATACACTAAAATTCTGCATGTTTGAATAAATTGTAGTTAACTAGTGTAATGTGTTAACGAGGTGGTTGAGGTAGGGCATGGTGTCGGGGTGACCCATGATGGTTAATCAAACCCTTAGACATCCATCATATGTGTGTTACATGGACTGGAGCTTTTAGCTTGGTCGCGTGTAACCATGTTTATTTATTTGTATAGTTGCGTGATAGGAATTGGAAGCTGCGTTTTGAGCATTCAGGTGAGTTACATAGTCCTACTTTTTACATTGTGTTTTAAACTTAGGATGGAAATGATGCAAGTGTTGAAATGAGTTTTAAATTGCTGTGATTATGTGTTAGTGTAAATGCATGGACTATTATGTGACTAATATGCGTTATGTGTTACATGTTATGTGATGTGATATTGATGTGTGAACTAAGTCATGAGGGTTACTTGCGGGTATCCATGGCCTGTTTAGTGGAAGGTATTGTTGCCTAGTCAGGAGGGTTATTTGCGGGTATCCATAACCTGAGCTAGAGGGAAAAGGATTTGGATTGATCCAAGAGCGATTGAGGTCGTCTGCTTGGTGTTTGAATGATTGATTGGATTGAATTGCATGTTAGCTTGTATGTTAGTTAG
>BQNB010078743.1:0-30459 GCA_026074375.1 Tanacetum coccineum | reverse complement strand
CTTCACACCGGGTTTTGACCGGAACGAAGTCGAAGATGTGTCATCGAGTTACGAAGTGAGGGTCACGTGAGAAAGAAACAAGTTCCTTCTCACCTAACGGGACGGGTTATTTTCTATAATGACTACGAATACATTGCGAATATATGGCGATTGATTGTGAAATGGCATGTTGACAAGACAGTTGTTTACCTTTGTAATAGAACCTGAGAACTTCAAATTCATTATCAATATATAGTTTTTTTCCTATAAATTCACTCTATATTTTTTTACTTCACCTTATCCTCTTAAACTCTTCTTACCTATAAACATCATCTTTAACTCTAGTTATGATATTTTGGCTACTCTCTATTTACCATTTTACGAAGGTTAACGACTAAGTTATGATTGTTTGTCTGGTATATTAAGTGTCTCAAGTCACCTACAATATAGAGGGGCATTGAACACATGGTCAAGCCTATTTGCTTAAACTAAAGGTGGGAACTTGAACATGGTATCCCTATTATAAATATACACAATCAGTGACAAATCCACTGTCGTTTTGACAGTGGGTCACTTTGCTACAGTAACGGGCTCCCATTTTGGGCCAGCTCGATTTTAGTTTTTTTTTTAATTTGTATGCACAAAGTAGTAGGAAAAAAAATATTACAAAAGTTCTGATTTATTCAGATAAAAAAAATACTCGCGGAAACATCTTCGATACCTAATAACTTTAAAATAATCGATATGGTCACAAACATACAACCCATTATATTAAAAAAAACCCATATAGCAAAAAAAAAACAACACTTTAAACATGAGGCCCAACACATAAGCCATATAAAAAAATTATTACTAATATACACATTTGTCGACAAAATAGTCTAAAATTCACATAAAATGTGGCCCAAAGTAAAAAAAAATACAAAACGGTCTCTCAACTTTTAACTATTTACGATTTTCTTATACAAAAAATCCCGTAAAAAAATTAACAAAAAAAACACGTCATGTTTTTATTGTTCACAACTTTTTTACATTCATCGGCCGCCCAAAGTAAAAAAAATAGAAAACGGACCCTCACCTTTTAACTATTTACGATTTTCTTACACAAAAATTCCCGTAAAAAAAATTATAAAACCGTCAAAAAGAAAGAAAATATTCGGGAAAAAATTAGCCCGTCCCAACGCAAATTTTTTTCCCCGAATCATACAAAAAAAGAAAATATTAAAAATTAGTCCCGTCATAACGCATCGCCCAAAAAAAAAACCCCCGAAACATAAAAAAAAATTATTCGGGAAAAAATTAGCCCTGCCGCAACGCGCGGGTTCTTTTGCTTGTTATAGTACATGGTTGTTTATATTAGCCGATCCATATGTTATGTTTAAGCTCATATTTGTCATTAGGCTTTAGCCCATTATGGTAGATTACTCTTAAAGTCATAATATATTTATACTCTTGGATTAATGTGAATGAGACTTATGGGGAATTAACCTAATATAATATGGTATCACAGCCACAAAAGATCCTCTGTAAATTTCTATACCATAGTCGATCTTCTCAAACTACCGACACTGTAACTTTTTTTTTCTGCTTTGGTTTTGCTTTCTTGCTTTCTGCCACAGCCTAGTTGATTCCTACTTGTTATAGCAACATGACGAGTGAATCCTCTACACCACCAAAATAGCCCATTGACAAAGCTACTCTATTGCTAGCATCAAGGCTTGTATCCCCACACCCCTTGATCTAGATAAACTAAACTACAATTCATGGAGTGCCTTATTTAAATGCTTTTGCAAAACCTATGATGTGCATCATCATCTTGACCCGCCACCCTCGCCATCATCACCTGAAAGTATTATTAGCAATTTTATTTACAGTGTACTTACGACAATCATGAGTAGTAGCTTGTAACTATTATCAATAGTTGATAGCAGGAAATCGTCGATGCTAGGCGATAAAAGATTCATGTTTATTGTTTTTTGGCCCACCCAAAAACTAAATCCTAGCTCCGTCACTGAGCCCATTGACAAAGCTACTCTATTGCTAGCATCAAGGCTTGTATCCCCACACCCCTTGATCTAGATAAACTAAACTACAATTCATGGAGTGCCTTATTTAAACGCTTTTGCAAAACCTATGATGCGCATCATCATCTTGACCCGCCACCCTCGCCATCATCACTGACAAGCATCCTCATCATGACACCAAGGACTCACTCGTGGTCATGTGAATTTATTCCACCATCTTCCCTAAACTTGTTGATATGGTGATTGATGATACCACCACCGCCTATGGAGTTTAGAAACGTCTCAAAGATATATTGCATGATAACAAAGCTGTCTGGATCATTCAACTTGATAATGAGATTCACAACATGACTATTGGTAATTTATCCGTAACTGATTACTTTCAAGAAAAGTCAAAAGCCGATTGTCTTGATAACCTTGGTTCCACGGTAAGTGACTCAAAGTTTTGTCACGCATGCTATCAATGGTCTTCGTTCTAAGTTTCCCTAGCTCACACGGATCATTCACCGTAGGGAACCGCTTCCTACTTTTGATTTCGCACGATCTATGGTTCGTCTTGAAGAAAGTGACTCGCTTGCCTTAGAAAATTCAAGTTCACCTTTTCATGCCACAACTTCGTCGCCAACAGCTCTCGTTGCCACAAACATAGGTATTGATCGATCTAATACAACGAGTTGGATTACCCGCGCTTCGCTGCGGGACGTATTTTTTTATAAATTGAAAAAAAAAATTAACGATCGTTACTTAACAACCGTTAGTGAGAGACGGGGTATTTTGTAATTTTTTTAAATTGAAAAAAAAATAAAGATCGTTACTTAACAACCGTTAGTGAGAGACGGGGTATTTTGTAATTTTTTAAAAGTGAGGGTAAGTTTCGTAATTTGCACATAGTATGGGGTGTTTTGTAAAATTCACATGGGCCGAAAATGGGCCGGGCCAAAAATGGGCCGGGCCGGTTAATGAGCCGGTTGGGCCGGGCCGGTTAATGGGCGGGTTATGGGCCGGGTCATGGGCCCCGACCGGGTCGGGTCGGGTACCCGCGTTGGGCATTCAAGTTTCCTGATGATTGTATATATTTATAATGAATAAATCAGATCTCGAACAATGTCGCAACTTTCAACGTGGTACGTGCACTTATGGGGCTCGTTGTAAATTTATTCATGGTATTCACGATACTCGGCCTCGTCCCCCATACAACATATGTCTAATAGAGGTGCACATAATTCTTCTAAACCTATTGTTGCTTCCACGACACCACAGGTACCAAGTTTTAATTTACCTTCTAATACCTACACGGGCCCATGTTATCCAATACCACCCTATATAGTTTATTTTCAAAGAGGATTCGGCCCCTCCTTGCCACCTGCCCAGCAATAATTTTTACCAGCCCAGCCTCTATAGCACCCACCGGTCCAACAGTATCAAATGGTCCAGTAACCTCCACAAGCTCATGTTGCTCCAACAGTCTCAGGCCAAACAGCCAATGCATACTCTTACTGGATTACATGCCCAGTTCGTAGCTAACCATGACAGTCCTTATTTTGCTTCAGAAAGTTATACATACATGAAGAATATTCTTCATTCTCAATTTACCATGCTTCCGCAAGCATTTCATACGATGACGCTCCAAGACCCTTCTTGGATATGAATACTGGAGCATCTTCTCACTTGGCTGACAACACATGTATACTCACTTCTTTTAGTAATTCGAGCATTTATCTATCTGTATTTGTTGGCAATGGTCACTCGATCCCTCTCACTCATAGGACATAGCTTCTTGCATACACCTCACAAACCTCTTCACCTTAACCATATCCTTATTCACACATCATTAAAAATTAATTTATGTTCTTAAAATTACTCGTGATAATGATGTACCTGTTGAATTTGATGCTGATGGTTTTTCTGTGAAGGATTACCAAACCAGCATGCTCCTTCTTCGTTGTGACAGTATTGGGGATCTTTACCCAGTCACTCAGCAACCTCTCGTTGTTTTGCTTTCATTCAGTTATACCACATGGCACAAACGCCTCGGTCATCCCGAAGAAGACATGCTTCGTCGTTTAGAGTCAAGTAATTTAATTTCGTGTAATAAATTAAAGTCATCCGCTTTGTGTCATGCTTGTCAATTAGGTAAACAAGTTAAGCTTCATTTTTATAGTTCTGAGTCTTCTGTTGCGTATGTCTTTGATATTATTCACTCGGATATATGGACATCCCTTGTTCCGAGTGAAAGGGGAATCAAATATAATGCTATTTTCTTAGATCATTTCTTGCATTTTATTTGGGTCTACCATTTGCATAAGAAATCTGATTTGTTTGATAATTTTGTTCATTTTCATGCTTATGTGAATAAACAATTTAATGTTGATATCTAGTCTTTACAAGGTGACCATGGGGGTGAATATGACTGATATCATCAAATAACGTCACATTTTATCATCATTTATCCTATACATTTTACCCACTTTTATATAATTATTGCAAGATATTGATACTTAATTGCTTAAAGTTTATTATTGCAGTAATTATGAAGTAACTTGTGAAGACAAAGCTATAAGGTGTAATTCTGGAACTAAAATGAAGACATTTGAAGAAAACTATTATCTGCTACCATACGCCGTATCCAGCAAAGAAGATACGGCGTATCAACGCCAGCTCATCACAGTTAACAAACAAAGAACACATCAACAATAAAAAAAAACCCTAGCCCCCATCAATCACAGCCTCCTATTTTCAATTTAAAAAAACCCTATGGCGATCATTCTAATTGCTTGATTCGAATCCTGTTAATCATCAATCATTGAATAACGTTTGATTAATATGGATCAAATGTTCTTACACCTTGTTCGCCCTATTCCTGTGATTGGTTCTAGGCTTTCATCTCCGGTTGATCCCTATTACTAACGTGATCGGATAGGAACCGTTAGGTGTTTAGACATTTATGTGTTCATTTTAATTACTCTTTATTTGATTCGACGTGATTTTAGAGTTTGATCGTGCAATTTTCTTTTTTAGGGTTTTTTTTATTTGTTTTTTTTTTTTTTTTATTTGTTTGGTGAGTTGGTAACATGGTGGCTATTTCCAAAGAGGAAGAGGTACAAAAGATTTCGACATCTATTTTCGTTACAAATTTTCCGGATCACGCTAAGGCAAAGGATTTATGGAATGTTTGTAAACAATACGGTCAAGTGGTTGATGCATTCATCCCGGATAGAAAGTCTAAGGCGGGTAAGAGATATGGCTTCGTTCGATTTATTAGAGTATATGATGTAGACCGTTTGGTTAGCAATTTGTGTACATTATGGATGGGGAGTCATCATCTTCACGCGAACGTCGCTAGGTTTCAGAGACCTCCTGCTGTTAATAGTGGTGGATATACGCATCAGAATGGTAATTATGTGCCTAAAAAAACAGAAGCCAATTCGAATAATGGACATAGAACGGACAAAAGGTCTTATGTTAATGTTGTTAATGGGGATACAAAATCGACAGAAGCGTGTGAACCAGCTTTACTTCTTGATGAGTCATGTCTTAACCAACTGGATTACTCGTTAGGTTTGCTTGGTAAAGTTAAAGAATTCAGCAGTTTTGATAATATGAGAATGGTATTGGGGAATGAAGGCTTCGATGACATTAATTTAAGGTATATGGGAGGTATGTGGATCATGATTGATTTTAAAACGGAAGATACTAAAGCTAAGTTTCAGTCGTGCTTAGGAGCGACATCATGGTTTTCTCTACTCATACAAGCGTCCAAAGAGTTTGTTATTGATGAACGTATCACTTGGGTAGACATTGAAGGAATACCTCTCAAATTATGGTCGGAAAGTACGTTTAATAGGATTGCGGCAAAATGGGGTAAGATGCTTTATTTGGAGAAATTAGATGAAGGGTGTTTGTATAGTAAGAGGTTGTGTATTCTTACTACTGGAAAATCAAACATACTCGAAACGTTCAAAATCATTCATAAAGGGAAGAGATTTTTGGTGAGAGCAAAAGAAACCATGGGATGGATTCCTGATTTTGATGAACAAGAGGAAGATAATAGCGAATCGGAAGACGAGCAATCCGTAGGTTTTATTAAGGAAGACTTTGATGGTAGTGATGTAGAGAAGGAAGGGGATAATAACGTTAGTATGGTTCCAGACTCGGTGAAGGAAGATGTGAATGTGCAAGCTGAAGAGAAAGGTAATGATTTTGATGTTAATAATTCTCTTGATCCTTTTGAGCTATATTCGCTATTGAATAAAAAGAGAAATGTGGAGGAGAAAATGGATAAGTCGAATGAAACAGTGAGTATTCCATTTCCTCCTGGATTTACTCCTTGTGACGAAACAGAAGTTGAGTGTGATAAGAAGTCTATGGGTAATAATGAAGGCAGCGGGTCTGACAACGAAAAAGGGGAATCGGTTTCTATTGGTTCAAGGAAAAGCAACAAGATAGAAATTAAAAGGACGGGGGGTTCGTTATTAACTGTTATGGAGGAATTGATCAAGGTGGGAAAGACGATGGGTTACAATATGGAAGGATGTATGAAAAATATTGAAGAAATAATTGAAATTCAAGGAGGAAAAGAGGTTTTTAAATGAATATGGTTTCTCTTAACGTTCAAGGCCTAAACCCTAAGGCCAAAAAAGATTGGGTTAAGGAGATTTGTGTTTCTCATAAGGTGAATTTTCTTACCTTACAAGAGACCAAGATGGAGGATATTTCTTTGATTGATGTTAAATGTTGTTGGGGTAACTATGCTTTTGAGTATGTGTATAGTCCGGCGGTTGGTAATTCGGGTGGCATTTTATGTGTGTGGGAGAAGTCGGCTTTTAAGAAAAACAATTCTACGATTTCCGATTATTTTGTTATGATTAGCGGGTCTTGGTTATGTAGTGGTGTAAATCTTTTGATTATTTCGGTGTATGCTCCTCAAGAATATGCCGAAAAGAAAATGCTTTGGGATTATTTGGTTCATGTGATTAGTAAATGGGACGGGGAGGTGATCGTTATGGGAGATTTTAATGAGGTTCGATTCAAGAATGAAAGATTTGGCTCGTTATTTCATGCTCATGGCGCGGATGCTTTTAATAGATTTATTTTGCAAGCAAATCTTCAAGAGATCCCCCTTGGAGGTTGTTCTTTCACTTGGTGTCATAGATCCGCTAAGAAGATGAGTAAGCTAGACCGGTTTCTTATGTCGGAAGGCTTGTTGGGTGTGAATCCTAACTTTTCGGCTTTAACGTTGGATAGGTACCTATCGGATCATAGACCTATTATGTTGCGTGATTCTTCCCATGATTATGGCCCTATCCCTTTTAGGATGTATCATTATTGGTTCGAGATAGACGGATTTGAAGAGATGATTTCGAAAGCTTGGTGTGAATGTCCAATCGTTGAGGTAAATCCTATGTTGTACTTGATGTATAAGATGAAATTTCTCAAAAAGTGTATTCGTGAGTGGAATGGGAAGAGACAATCTAATAAGTGTAAAAAAAGGGCTTTTAAAAAAGATCTCCATGACTTGGAAATTGTTATTGACCAAGGCAATGCTACGGATGATATTCTATATAAAAGAATGGAGATCATTAAAGACATCCAAGAAGCGGAGAAAGTGGATAATTTGGAGGCGGCGCAAAAAGCTAAGATAAAATGGGCGATAGAAGGAGACGAGAATACAAAGTTTTATCATGGGATTTTAAATAAGAAACGTAATCAACTTGGTATACGTGGAGTCTTAAAAGATGGTATGTGGATCGATAATCCGGCTATGGTTAAAAAGGAGTTCTTGGAGCATTTTAGTACTCGGTTCCAGCAGCCTCGTCGTATTCGATAAGCATTGAACTTCCATTTGATCCAAATATGCCTGCTTTGGAAGATGTTAGCATATTTGACTTCTCAAGAGATGATGAAGATGATGTGCAGTGGCTGACATGAACAATTTAGATACAACAATCCAAGTCAGTCCTAATCCAACTACAAGAATTCATATAGATCATCCTCTCAATCAAGTGATTAGAGATTTGCAATCAGCTACATAAAAAAGAAAGATGTCAAAGAATTTAGAGGAACATGGGTTTGTTAGTATAATTCAACAAAGAACAAACCATAAAGACCTTCAAAACTGCTTGTTTGCTTGCTTTTTATCACAAGAAGAACCCAAAAAGGTAATTCATGCATTGAAGGATCCAAGCTGGATAGAGGCTATGCAGGAAGAGCTTCTACAATTCAAGTTACAAGAAGTTTGGACTTTTAGTGGATTTACCAAATGAAAAAGGGATTTAATTTTATATATTTTGTCAGTTTTTTATTAATCTATAGCTCTAATAGGGTTTTCAGAATAAAAAGGATGAGAAGAGGAATTAAGATAAAAATAAAGCAAAGATTGGTTGCTCCAAAGGTACATCCACAAGAAAGAAGGGATTTACTATGATGAAGTCTTTGCCCCTGTTGCAAGAATTGAAGCAATTAGACTATTCTTAGCTTATCAAATGGATGTAAAAAGTGCTTTTCTCTATGGGAAGATTGAAGAAGAGGTGTATGTATGCCAACCATCAGGATTTAAAATCCAAACTTGTCCTGATAGAGTATACAAGGTTGAAAAAGCACTGTATGGACTACATTAAGCTCTTAGAGCTTAGTATGAAACCTTGTCAACATATCTGTTGGACAATGAGTTTCTAGAGGGAAAATTGAACAAAACCTTATTCATCAAAAGGTACAAAGGTAATATTTTGCTGGTCCAATTTATGTTGGATGATATCATCTCATCAACAAAAAAGAGCTATCATTGCATTTGTGAAGTGATTTGCATGAGAAATTTTAGATGAGTTCTATGGGAGAATTTACATTCTTCTTATGATTACAAGTGAAGCAAATGAAGGATGGCATATTTATTAGTCAACGATAAAATGTGAGCGCGAGTCAAAATTTTAAAGAAATTTGGGTTTACAAAAGTCAAGACTACAAGCACACCAATGGAAACTCAAAAGCCTCTGCTCAAGGATGAAGATGGTGAAGAAGTGGATGTTCATATGTATAGGTCAATGATTGGTTCATTGATGTATCTTACATCTTCAAGACCTGACATCATGTTTGCAGTATGTGCCTGTGCTAGATACCAAGTCAATCCAAAGGTTTCACATCTTCATGCTGTGAAAAGGATTTTTAGGTACTTAAAAGGTCAACCAAAATTAGGCCTTTGGTATCCAAAAGATTCTCCTTTTGATTTGGTAGCATACACTAATAGTGATTATGCTAGAGCAAGCTTGGATAGGAAGTCTACAACAGGAGGTTGTCAATTTCTTGGATGTAGATTAATATCATGGCAGTGCAAGAAACAGACAGTGGTTACTAATTTCACAACAGAAGCTGAGTATGTGGCTGCTTCAAGTTGATGTGGATAAGTGCTTTGGATTCAGAATCAATTACTTGATTATGAGTACAATTTATGCATACCAAGATCTTTATTGACAATAACAATACTATTTGCATAATTAAAAATCATGTTTTTCATTAAAAAACAAAGCATATAGAGATCATAGACATCATTATATAGAGTATTGCAATGAAAAGAAATTGATCAAATGGTTAAAAACCAAACTGACAAGAAGTGTTGCAGAATTGGCTTACAAAAAATCTTTTGATGGAAGTAGATTTCAATATTTGATTGCTAGTATTTGGAATGCTAAATCCTTAAATCTTTTATCTCTTTATGTTTTGAAAGTTTTGTATGAATTAGTATTGGTTATTCAATGTCATTAAAAGTATCCTGGTGTTAAGTATAATTAGTACTACTGGTTATACTTCATACTGCTGAGTTTCTGCTGTTAGGTATAATTAATACTGTGATAATTGTGAAAATTGCAATGGCTTGTGTTTTTTTAGTTTTTAGACTAACATTTTGCAGGATAAGCAAAGAAAAGTGTTAGATTGATGATGGAAATGATGTTTGGAATGGAATTGAAGTTAATGCTGGTGACTCAAAGTTAATGCTGCTAGGCATAACTTACTGCTGAGTTACTACTGTTGGGTTTCTTACTACTGTTGGTTGAAAGTTAATGCTGCTAAGCATAACTTAATACTGCCAGATGAACGTTAATGCTGTTGAGGGTATTTTTCATAAATATTTCGATTAAGGGTTTCAATCACTATATTTTCCATAATCGATTTCAATCAATCATTTAATCGATTTCACTCTTTCAAATACTCTCCAATTACAAACCCTAACTCAATTTTATCATCCATTATCAAAATCCAACACAAATGGCGACCCTAAATTTGCTGATACTCATAATATGGTCGCATTTTTGTCTAAACCCACAAAATGTATGGTTGAACACATTGTGGATTTTTGAATGCACACCCTATAAAGTATGCATTAACCGTTAATCCTAAAATATATACTTCTTGCATCGAACAGTTCTGGTCTACTGTCAAGGTCAAAACTATCAATGGGTAAACACAATTATATGCTCGAGTAGATGGAAAGAAGATAATCATAACTGAATCATCTGTTAGAAGGGATCTTCAACTAGCAGATGAAAATGGTATTGATTTTTTACCTAATTCTACCATTTTTGAACAACTTGCATTGATGGGTATGAGAAAGTTTCACAAAAACTAACTTTCTATAAACCATTCTTCTCCCACAATGGAAATTTCTGATTTACACTATTTTACAATGTCTAAGTCCAAAGACTACTACATGGAATGAATTTAGTAGTACTATGGCATCTGCCATTATCTGTTTATCAACAAATCAAAAATTCAACTTTTCAAAATTCATTTTTGAAAGTATGGTTAAGAACTTGGATAATTTGTCTGGGAAATTTTGATGTATCCAAGGTTTGTACAAGTGTTTTTGGAACAACAACTTGATGATCTATCAAATCATAAGGGGATTTATGTTGCACCCTCTCATACTAAAAAGATTTTTGCAAATATGAGAAGGGTAGGAAAAGGTTTTTCTAGTAAAGTAACACCTTTATTTCCAACAATGGTGGTACAAAGCCAATCTCAATTGGGTAAAGGTTCAGCAATTCCAACTGATCCCCATCACACACCCACCATTACTCAACCATCAACATCTCAACCTCAAAAGACTCAAAAATCTAGGAAGCCTACAAGAAAGGACACTCAGGTACCTCAGCCTAGTGGTTCTACTAACAATGTTGCAGATGAGGCTGTCCATAAGGAGTTGGGTGATAGTTTGGTGAGGGCTGCCAAAAACAACCCTAAACACTTGCTTCTAACTTAGAAGCAGAGCAGGACAGTGGTAACATAACTAAGACCCAATCTAAGGCAACACCTAATAAATCCAGTTCCCAAGGAGCTGATTCAGGTGGTGGTCCCAGGTGCCAAGAAACCATAGGGATACTATTGCTCAAACGAGGTTTGAGAGTGTATCTAAACATTCAAATGATTCACTGCTCGCAAGAGGTAACACACTTCAAAGTGACGAGGATAGACTTAAACTTAATGAATTGATGGAACTATATACCAATTTACAAACAAGGGTTCTTGATTTGGAGCAAACAAAGACCACTCAATAGAATGAGATTGCTAGTTTGAAAAGGAGGTTCAAGAAGCTTGAACAGAAAAAGACGTCAAGAACTCATGGGCTGAAAAGATTAAGAAACATTGGTGCTACATCTAGGGTGGAATCCTCTGACGATGAAGAAAGTTTGGGTGAAGATGCATCCAAACAGGGGAGGATCGATGCTATGGATGCAGATGATAATATTACCCTGGTTAGTGATCATCATGTGGATGTTTTAGATGGTGAACAAGAAGTTTTTGTGAAAGGAGTAAATGATGAAGTTAATGTTGTTGAAGAAGTAGTTGAGGTCATTAATATTGCTAAGCTAATTTTTGATGCTGCTCAAGTTAGTGCTGCTAGTGATATAGTTAGTACTGTTAGTGCTGCTACAACTGTTAGTGCTGCTACAACAACTACTACTGATGATCTCACTTTGGCTCAAGCACTTCAAGAATTAAAAACTACAAAGCCCGAGGTGAAAGGGATTATCTTTAGAGAGCCAAGAGAATCAACAACAACAATAGAATTACAACAATTGCAGGACAAAAGTCAATTACAGGAGAAAGGAAAAGGGATATGGATAGAACCTGAGAATCCTTTGAAGAAGAAAGATCAAATCTTGCTTGAAAGAAGAAAGAATTGGAAATAAAAGGAAAATGCAAAAAACAAACCCACATCCGCCCTAGATATACAAGCAGAAATTTGATGAGGAAGAAAGACTTACAAGAGAGAGTGTTGAAAAAGAACAAGAAGCCAACATTTCTTTGATTGAAACATGGGATGATATACAGGCAAAGATTGATGTTGATCATCAATTGGCTGAAAGATTGCAAGCACAAGAACAAGAAGAGTTGTCTATTAAAGAAAAGGCTAAATTATTTCAACAACTCCTAGAGACAAGGAGAAAGCACTTTGCAGCTAAGAGAGCAGAAGAGAAGAGAAATAAACCACCAACAAAAGCTCAACAGAGAAAGATAATGAGTACATACCTAAAGAACATGGAAGGATACAAGCTCAAAGATTTGAAGTCAAAAGGGTTTGATTCTATTCAAGAGATGTTTAACAGAGCATTCAAAAGGGTAAATATAATTGAAGACTTTAGAACAGAGCTGGTGGAGGGAAAAGAAAAAAGAGCAGGAACAGAGCTGGTACAAGAGACAATAAAGAAGCAAAAGGTGGAAGATGACAAAGAAACAGTAGAGCTTAAACAGTTAATGAAAATTGATCCAGATGAAGAAGAAGTAACAATTGATGTTGTACCTTTGGCTGTTAAGTCTCCAAGTATTGTTGACTGGAAGATTCATAAAGAAGGAAGAAAAAGCTATTATTAAATAATAAGAGCTGATGGAAAGTCTCAAATGTACATGATCTTTGGTCACATGCTGAAAAGTTTTGACAGGGAAGATTTGGTAGATTTGTACAAGTTGATAAAAGCTAAATATAAGTCAACAAGACCGGTGGAAGACTTGGATTTATTGTTATGGAGAGATCTGAAAACTATGTTTGAACCACATATAGAAGATAAAGTATGGAGGAATCAACAAGACTATAAAGTGTTAAGTTGGAAGTTGTATGACTCCTGTAGAGTACATTCCTTAAGGATGGAACATGTGCATATCTATATGTTGGTAGAGAAGAAGTATCCCCTTACACTATCTACACTTTCAATGATGTTGGAAAAGAGGCTTATGATTGACTATGAAAGTGAAATGGCTTATTAGCTTTGTAAATTCATCATAAAATAGCTTAAGAAGTAAATAAGTGTTTGGGAGCATCCTCTTGGTGTTAATGAAGCTTTAAATGAAGAAATTTGACGATTTTAAAAAAGAATATCAAGTTTAGGGGAGGATTGTTGGGATTAAAAGTCTTCTTGATGTTGTTTGAATTACTGCTGCTCATGTTTATGTTAATACTGCTCAGCTGGAGTTAGTGCTGCTCATGAACTTCAAAGGAAATATTCTAAGTGTTACTACTACTACGTACATAGTTACTACTCTAAGAAAATAACCTAATAGTTTATACTACTAGTCACAAAAGGTACGACTGCTAGTGTATTATTACAAAACTGTTGAGGTGGTAATGTTTACAACTGTTACAGGGTTGTGGTGACCCCATCACAGGTGTCATGGTGACGGCGTCGCATGTTAATCGTGACTCGGTCTCCACAGTATGTGAAAACGAAATTTTTGTTTTTGATGAAAAATTTCCTATACTTGATTTCATGAGTTAGTTCTTGTATAAATGGCTGCATAAAACCTGAATTTTTAACATTCATCATTGACTTGAAACTGATGTGAATTAATCTAAACAATTCATTTAACATGTTTGAATTTGGCTCAAAAGCCGGATAAATTCCCCTACACTTATTGTTTGCAAAATACCTTTGATTGAAATTAAGACGAGGTTAAAGACAATACAAAGCATGATTACAAGATAGTTCAAACATAATAAAACAAACTATGAAGAATTAAAACACACATGACACTCCTAATTTGCGGGAAAAGTAAATTGGTTTGCCTCCCAAGAAGCGCTTTTCTTTATTAACGAGTCTTGTAGCTAGACTCGAAGTCACGTCGAAGAAAATAGAGATGTGCATCCTTACGTGACTTATCATTCCATCATCCTACGTTATTGTAAACAAGAGTGGGACACTTGCCTTTGAAATTTTTGCTCCTCCATTGGTTGAACTTTATCTCCCTCTCCATGTGAAGCTTTATCTTTTCTTCCTATACAAGGACTAGCCTATTTACGGTCATAGTGTGGGCTATGGGTTTTATGTCATTTTTTACTCCTTTGTCAGTCACATTAGAGGAATCGGGTATCCTATGGAGACTTACCTTACTTTTTCCAGACCTTAGAGTTATGGCGCGCTGTTATCAAACTAATTGAGGCCTGGCTGTTGACAAAAAGGTATTTATCAAGATGAAAAGGCCTATTTTTCGTTTTCCCTGATAATACAAAAATATAATACTACGGTGTAATACGTGGTCCAGCAACCTCAACTAACTACAAAATCCTTAGCAATGTCGGCAGTGAGTTTCCATTAATTGGAGTAGGCAATGGCGTCATTATCGGACCCATAATCGACAGAGGACGTTCACGTGCTTAAGGTTCCCTATGTTGCAAGGTATTTTGAAATTCCCTCCTATGTCTTCCTTCTTTGTTATCTTTTTCTTGAGAATCACTTCATAAGCAGGTCCCCAGGTAATATTTTATACTCCTTCCCCTTTTTCTTTCCAGTTTGGGTTCTTGACCGAGAGTTATTGAATTTGTTGTTGTTGACTAGCCCCTTGATCAGCTCTCTTGATGTTTATGCTCAGATAATATGGCGATAAGTTGAGCAACACACGCAGTGTGCTTTCCAACAAAATGCTTCTTTGTTCTCAGATGTTTTGATTGGTTTGTCTTCGGCCCCTTTTTCAACATCATTCATTTTCTCGACCTCCATTACTAGCGTTTCCATTTCTATTTCGGTGAGCTTTTCAGTGTTGTCGGGTGTTTCCTTTGTCCTGCTACTCCATTCTCCTTCTCCTTTTGTCAGAGAGATAGAATTCACGTTCTTGGTGATGGGGAATTTGGCTTCTTCTCTTATTAATACTTTCTCAGGGGTTCTGATGGTTGTAAGCTCCTTGAGAAGCCTAAACATTTCAGTCATCCTCCCATTGATCTCCTCGCGTTGCTTGAAAATGGTTTTCTCAAATCTTTCCATCCTTTTGGTGTGTGCTGCCATGTAATCCCGTACTCGAGCTTCAAAAGTGGTATCTAATGCTTGTGGTTGAGGGCTTGGACCTGTACGTTTACGAAAGAAAAAGTGCTTAGTATTGGTGGTTCATTTTGTTTTTGCGGACGGGTATTCGGATAGACTGCATTGACATAAGCTTGGGAGTGTGTGCTGAGCTTAATGCGGGCGTCGGTCGTAACCCTTTTAGTAAGAAGTTGATTTGGTCTTCGAGCTCGAGAAGTCTCTGGTCAGGTGTTTCGGGAACGCCTCAGTGTAGAAACTGCATTGACCGAGTTTTGAAAATGAATTTCATTTTTTTTTCATCCTAATCTTTCTTTGGTCGTAAGAGGCAGGTCGCAATTAATTTCCCCAAGAATTCGCGATATTACTTATTGCGATTTTCTGCCGCCGGGCGGCGCGTCAATCTCGCACCTGATGATGAAAGGAGTAGCATGATCATGAGAAAATTTGGTGAGTTTGTGAAAGCGCGAACGATCCACGATGCGCATGATGGCGGGACTTTGTTATGGAGTGAGCGGGTCCTTAAAAGAACTAGGGTCCATGTGGCTTCAGATAGAGATTTGCTCCATGATGTTTCTTGGGAACATTAGGATATCATTGCGGAAGTTTACGGTCCCTTCCCGGGAAAGAGATAATTATCAACAAGTGAATACAGGCGTAGATCAAGAGCTTCCTATGTTCTAGATGGATCCTGCAGGAAGGCAGGTCAAGCCATTTGCCGTAGCAGTTATATCGCATAGGAAATCTGAAACCTGAGGACTCACAACGCAGGCGCGTTCTTTCCTTATTTTCACTATCAAGATCAAGTGAGTCCACAAGTTTAAGAAAGTCCTTGAGGTGTTGATTTGGATCCTCAGACCAAAATTCGTGGAATGAGCATCCGTTTTGCACCAACCGGATGGTGTCAAATCGAAGAGGTACCACGTTGTTCCCTTCGAGAAGCTCGATGGTATTCCTATAGCCCTCGTGGCTTGGTTTGAAGTAATATCCTAGAGTACGGATAGGATTCTCGTCTCCCATGGTGGTTGACGAGAATAGACGAGAATGGGTTACGAAACAATTAACACAAGGAAAAGATAGACTACAAGAAAGCTAATATGTGTAAATTAAAGTCTCACTTGAAAGGATTCAAACGAGTAGAACTAAGTTAAACTATGATTAATACCTAACTATTCCCCAGGTGGCGGCGCCAAAAACTTAATGCGGTCATCGTTAAACTTCAACAAGAAGTTTTACAACTCCCTAGGCAGAGCACCTAATCGTTGTAGTAGTAGTATAGGCAAGTCTCGGAGATTTGTTATCGTTTACTCGAGGAATAGGTTGGGAAGGCTTGATCACTGTCTAACAGAATTCTAAGGGTTGGGGGAAGATTATTTTTGTATTTTTGTATTTTAGGGAAAGCAAGTAAATCATATAATTGGAGAGATGGTTCGTTTTAGCTATTAAACTAAATATAATCTATGCTACTTGTGATAACAATAAGATAAAAGACTGTGTTTATTTAATCATGTATTACTCCCTAGATTGCTTCTCCTAGTGTTGTTGCCTTGTCACCCTTGTGATGATCTGTGTAACTATTTCCTAAATCATGAACGAATTACACGAACCCGCCGTCTACTTAGTATGCCGCTAGAGCAACGCACATGCAAGGTAGTATGAAGACTATTACACGGCCCCTAGGAGTACACTAAGTGCATGTGAAATATATTAAAAGTGGATCAACCATATTAGGGGGCAAGGTAGTATGAAGACTGTTACCCGATGGTATCCTTTCTACACAATCACATTTCCCTAGACATATCAACAGCGATACAGACAAAAGCTGGTTTTCTAAGACCTAACGTGCACATCCATCACAAGAAGCAACACCACTAAGATCTACATTCTAGGTTTCATACAATCATAAATAAACACAATAGGAGGTTTAGCCAATCATGTTAAAAGTAGAGCAAGAACAATAGATAATCACACAACAAGACATATTGAATGATTAAGTAAACCTTACTTGATTAAAACATGAGTTGGAGGAAGTACAATAGGGTTTTTAGGCCCTAAAATCGTCTTTAACATCTGCTAAACGAACTAGGGTTCGTACCCTCTTTTTATTCTAAAGTTACACACTCAAAACCCTAAATCCGGGTTTGTATATATAGGAAAAACGTTGTGACAGCATCGCATTTTATTCGTGACGCCATCATGGATAGAATATTCTAGATATTGGGATGGGTCATGTACTGTGACGCCGTCGTAAGATATGGTGACGCCGTCTTGATCTTTGTGGTGATGGCGTCACATTGTATTTGTGATGCCGTCTCCAGCCACTATAGAGAAATTCTTGATAGATGTTGGTGTAGGTTCGTAGTCTTGACCGTTTCTTCTCTAAATGAGCCCAAGTCACGTGTAATTCTTCCAAATGTCTTCCAAATTCGAAATACCTGAAAAGAAAAGTTTGACTGAGGAGGCTGCTTTCTCAAGTTTTTCCTTATGCGAAAGTAGGTCTTTCAAAACCTTAGCTCCCTTTGGCATGTGAATCATTGCTTTAAGGAATGGAAGATTGATATGAATCTGCTTAAAGATTGAAAGAATTCGCTCATCATCGTCATCCTTTTTTTGCTTCTTTAATATGGATGGAAAAGGTAGATTGGATGTTTTAAAAGGCTAGTAAAGGATGGATGGCCGAGGGGCGAGTTCTTGTGTAATGTTTGGTTCGGCACCCTCATGCCCTTCCTTTTCGGTTTCCCTTTTGGTGAAGTTGTCAGTCGCTGGTCGTGGTGGGGCTGGAAAAGGTGGGTCTTGTGTGCTAATTCCTGATCTGGTTGTTATGGCGAAGGTCGGTGCTTCGGGTTTTGGAGTTTCGCTTTTGCTAATCGTTCAAAGTATTTGGGAGTATTGTTCACGCAGTTCCTTGCGATGTTGGACAAGCATATCTGCTATCCCTTTTGCGTGAGACTTCTTTTCAAGCATGAAGTTGGCAAGCTCGTCCTTATACTTATTTCTGACAATCCATTCGGGGCCATCCTCCCCTTTTTCTTTACGTTTTCTATTCCCTCATGGTGAGGTATCTTCGTTCTGATATAACCTTAGAAGGGAAGGGTCATTATAGATGTCTCCCCCGGATAAGCATATCTATTAAGCCTGGCCAAGTTGCTTGCATTCATCGGCCTCATGAGATCCTCCGCATTAGTTGCAAATTAGGTTGGGGTTTTTTAGCCCAACTTCTCGAGTAGGTGTTTCGAGGTAGGAGATTTGATTGCAAGCCCTTTTTAAGCGCCCCCTGAATATGGGTTGCATTGTTTCTAAAATGGAAGAAATGTTCAGGGGTGGTGATATGTCATCCCACAGATCATCTTGGTATTAGACATATTCTTCAATTCGAATCCACCCTTCTTCTTCGGTGAGAGAGTGGAAGCGGAATTGAGTGAACTGGTCGAGTTTCCTACGGTTATCCTGGGATATGTTATCCATGAATAGACTTTGCACCAGAAGCTCATTTCTTGTTGTTCCTTATATGGGGGGTCTTAGTTGGATTTACAGATCCTGGAAACAGATCCAGGCACTTTTGATGGGTTCGTCGTCCCCTTGTTTGAATCAAAGGATTAAGTCTCTAAGGGCTGAGGTACATCCAACCAGAAAGAAATGGTCGAGGAATCATGACACGAGCTGATCCCACGTCATGAATTGAGTGGGAGTTATTCTGTTAAGCCATTCTGCCACTTTTTCTTTGAAGGAGAAGTGGAAGAATCTTAACCTAGATGCATCCCTTGTGGCTCCATCAGATTATATGTTATCAATGATACTTAGATAGTGTTTAACATGGCGGATGGAGTCCTTGGTTCTCAGTCCCTGGAAAGTGCATGTATTTTGAATCAACCAGATGTCGCGTGAGTCAACGATTCTTCTGGTTTGTTCGGTTGTAAGGTGATTGGATTTTGGAAACCAAAGGATGTGGGGCGAGAATGTTCATTGCAAGGTCTTGGGAGGGGTTGGTGGTTTAGGTCCGGGGTTGTTGGACGAAGATGCTTCATCGTCAAAGAGGTTTCTTTCGGAAATAGCAAGAGAATCATTTTGATGTGATCGCAAAGCAGCTCTCCTAAGCCTTTGTAATTCTCTTTCAGGTTTTTCAAGAGGTTCCGTTAACCTTTTAACGGTGCTACGTGTCATGGTGACAGATTTACAAAATTATATACATGAAACGATGACTACAAGAATCATTAATATGCTCGGATATTAGAATTATACTTGAAAGGATTCAAGCAAATAGAACTATGCTAAATATGATCAGAAAACTAAATATTCATAGGCAGTGGCGCCAAAAAACTTGATGCGGTCGTCATTGGCTTCTACACGAAGTTTTTACAACTCCCTAGGCAGAGCACCTAATCGTTGTAGTAGTAGTATAGGCAAGACTCAGGGGGTTGTTATCGTTCACTCAGGGAATAGGTTGGGAAGGCTTGATCACGGTCTAACAGAATTCTAAGGGTTGAGAAAAGATTATTTTTTTGTTTTTATGTTTTATGGAAAGCAAGTAAATCACATATATTTGAGAGGTGGTTGGTTTTAGCTATTAACTAAATACAAATCTACGCTAATGGTGACAACAAAAAGATAAAAGAGTGTGTTTATTTAATCATGTATTACTCCCTAGATTGCTTCTCCTAGTGTTGTTGCCTTGTCACTATGGTAGTGATCTGTGTAACTATTTCCTAAGTTAAGAATGAATTACACGAACCCGCCGTCTACTTAGTATTCCGCTAGGAGCATCGAACACGTAGTATATGAAGACTACTACATGGCCCCTAGGGGTACACTAAGTGCATGTAAAATATATTAAAAGTGGATAAACCATATTAGGGGGCAAGGTACTATAAAGACTGTTGCCCGATGGTATCTTTTCTACACAATCATGTTTCCTAGGACATATTCATATTAGCGGATACAGACAAAAGCTAGTTTTCTAGAGTCTAACATGCACATTCATCAACAAGAAGCAACATCACTAGATCTACATTCTAGGTTTCCTACAATCATAAATAAACACATAGAGGGTTTAGCCAAGATATTAAGATAAAGCAAGAGCATAGATAGATCAAATAACACATAGACATATTGAATGATTAAATAAACCTTACTTGATTAAACCATGAGTTAAAGGAAGTGCAATAGGGTTTTTAGGCCCTAAATTGGTCCCCAACAGCTACTAAACAAACTAGGGTTTGTACCCTCTTTTTATTCTAAAGTTACACACTCAAAACCCTAAATTTGAGTTTGTATATATAGGAAAAACGTTGTGACAGTGTCGGTTTTAATCGTGATTGCCGTATGAAAGAGAATATTCTAGACTAATGGGCTGGTCGTATGCTCTGTCGCCATCGTGGAATCTTGTGACGCCATCTTGATCTCCGTGGTGATGGCGTCACGTTGTATCTGTGACGCCGTCTCCAGCCATTGTAGAGAAATTCTTGATCAATGTTGGTGTAGGTCCGTAGTCTTATTCGTTTCTTCTCTAAATGAGCCCAAGTCACGTGTAATTCTTCCAAATGTGAAATACCTAAAAAGGAATGATTAAGTACCTATTTTGGGCATAAATGCACGATTTAGGGGGTTAAACGACCCCAAAAAAGTGTATAAAATGCCACCTCATCACGATGACAAACTTATCTAAGTACGGTTTGCAAACCCAGTTCATTAAGTCCATGAAGACCGCTGGTGCATTGGTTAAACCAAAATGCATAACCGTAAACTCAAAGTGTCTGTATTGCATTCTGAACATGGTTTTTGGGATATCACCCTCATGCACTCTAATCTGATGATAACCCGAACGAAGATCTATCTTAGAGAACTAACGTGCTCCTTGGAATCAATCAAATAAGTCGTCGATCCTGGGGAGAGGGTAACGGTTCTTGAAGGTCAACTTGTTTAATTCCTAATAGTCTATACACATGCGCAATGAACCATCCTTCTTCTTAACAAACAATACTGGGGCTCCCCACGAAGAATGACTTGGCCGAATAAAACCCTATCTTGCAATTCTTAAAGTTCTTCAGACAACTCTTGCATTTCCGAGGGTGCTAGTTGATATAGAGACTTCACAACCGGCGTCGCTCAAAGAATTAAATCTATGCGGAAACTCAACTTGTCATTGCGATGTAATCCCAACAAGTCTTCTGGAAATACATCGGTGAAATCTCGTACAATGGAAATATCACTCAACTCTGGTTCATCTGCCTTCGTGCTCTCATTAGTGTTTTCGTGCCTCCTAAAGTACGTTCCCCTTGAACACGAAGTATCTCACCACCTTCCAACGGTATCCTAACCACCTTCTCATGAAACACTATTTCAGCCTTATTCTTAGATAACCAATCCATCCCCACAATCACATCAAAACTTCCATGACCCAACGGTATCATATCTATAGTGAACAAGGAATTTCCTAGTTCTAGTTTGCAGTCATGGATAATCCTATCAACTTCTTCTTTCTTATCATTAGCTACTTCTATTACATATCCAGGGCTTACAATACTAGGTTTCACATTTAGTGGAAATAAAACTAAAATCAGCTCCAGAATCAAAAAGTACAATAGCAAATTGATCATTTAAGGAAAAAGTACCCGTCATAATGTTAGGATCCTGAAGAGCATCGAATGCATTCACATTAAAGGCCCTTACTCTAGCTTGATTTCCATTGTTCCGGGTATTTTTATTGCCCTCCAAAGATAAACGGTTTCCTGCTTGACCAGGTGCTCGGTTCAGCTTAGGACAAGTATTACGAAACTGTTCGGGGATCCCACATTCATAACAAACCCTTTGATTATTTCCCATTCTAACAACACTAACTGGCGCCACCTGCTTAACCGGCGCTTGACAATCTCTAGCAAAGTGGCCCGGTTTCTGACAGTTGAAACACAACCTACAAGGTCCACTTTCTGGATGATAAGCAGAACACTTAGCACACTTAGGATATGAGCCTACATTTTCATTTCTAGGAGGAGCTGTCGCCACAAACCCTTTTCCCACTTTTGCCTTCTTATTCTCTTTCCATGAACCTGCTTGTTTACTTGTTTCTTCCACTTCCTTTCTTTTCTCACTACTCCTTGTCAATGTACCCACAAGGACCGCCTCATCAGTAAGTATCCCAGCCTTAAAAATAGCACTCTGTATCGTGGTTGGTAAAGTTTCTCGGAGCATTCCATAAATTTGAGGTGCTAATCCATTTATATACCTTTTGATGCGCATCGACTCAGGAGTTACCAAGTGTGGGACTAGTTTGGCTAACTCATGGAACCGATCAATATACCCCGCCTGATTAGCCCCAACCATAGTAAGATTCCAAAATTCACTCTCCAACTCTTCCATTCATTACTTGGGACAAAATCTTTTCCTAAGACAACGCCTGAACTCAACCCATGTCATTCCTATAGCAGCTTCACGACCCCTTGCCTGAATCTGGTTGTTCCACCAAGTCAAGGCCTTATTTATGAATGAACTTGCAGTATACTTCACCTTTTGATTTCCCCACATCCACTATTTTCTATCACTGACTCCATTTTCTCAATCTACCTAGTAAGTGCTACTGCACCACCTTTCCCATCACAGTCTTAGGGATTACAAGCTAGAACCCTTTGTTAGAACATCCATTGTTTCCACCATTCCCATTCCCACCATTTCCACCATTAAACATTTGCATTGTTCACATTATTAGTTACTTGGGTGACGATTTGAGGAAGGATGTTTTGCAATTGTTGCGCGATGATAGCAACAATGTCAGGATTTTTGCCATCCTTTGCCATGGACTTATGTTTGGAGCCATTATATAAAGATAATTTTAATATACATTAGAAAAACGATATTAATAAGGATTTCCAATCCCATAATCTTATCATACTCTACACACTACCATATACATACAAGTATAACCAACATATAACTTGTCAACATCAATCCATGTAATCGTACTTGCAAGTCCACTTGTGTTGTGGCGCATGTATAATTATTTTGGCCACCATAATCATAGATGCCCCCTTTCACAAGTGTACTCCCTCTTATGACGACACTTCTTAAGGTTAACACACCACATAACATATAATTTAAATCATTTCAACTCATCACACGTGAATAATATATCAACAAAATCCTAAGTCATAATATTAAAATACTTGAAAATCCAAAAGTCAAAAGTAACATTCCTAAACATGGCTCCAACCATAGAATAACAAACTAAATTTTTCAAAACATGAAACAAGATGGATAGTCAGGTAACATATAGGTAGGAACAGCTTTAGATGAATCTGGATTGGGTCGAATCCCACTCTCACAAGTATCTTCCATCTCCTTACACTCAGGTTCACTCCTTGTTGTGGACTCGAGATCTGATTCCACTTCATTTTCAGATGCTACATAACCTGAAGACTCGGAGTTTACCCCATTTCTGATGCCCCCTTCGATCCCTTCTTTTCCGACTCTTCTTTTTCCTCTTCTTCCTCCTCTTCGTCTTCCTCTTTTTCTTCCTTAGATGATGTGTATCCAGGGAATTCAAAGATTGTGCCATCCTTTGAAATCATTATCATTTCCTTCTTCATGCTCCATTTTCATTCAAATTTTCTTAATTAACTTTTCCTCAAGTTGGCACGGATACAGATCAGTAGGTATTCGGCATTTGCGGTTCGTCCGTCTCATTCTAAATCCTATCGCTGGATCCGTATAGCGCTTTGTTAGGATCATTAAAAGTGTCGATTATGTGATTTTATGTTATTTAGTTATTAGTCTTTCTTTTGATTAATGTCAAAGTAGTTTGTAATAAGGTGTATTATGCTAAAAGAATGAATAGCATATATACCAAATTATGGGACTAGATGTTTTAAGTTAGGAAAATATAAGGAAGGTTAGCCTCCTTCCTCACCTAATAAATTCCCTCTCAATCTTCATTAGAGGATGATGCTTTGTAACTAACTCTTCCATTTTCCCTCCATTTTTAATATCATTTGAAATTTGAATACTTGCCATCCTCTACTATTCTCTCTATGCTTTCATGATCGATATGTTTGATTCAAGATAATCGAGACCTAACAAGTGGTATCATTCGCCAATAGAGAAGTAGAGTTGTCGTTTTGTGAGATTTTCACGTCGAGAGCGAAAAAGATGTTCAAAGAATGCGGTGATGGTTTTTGAGCTTTCGAGATAGTTTTCGCAGCAATTTCTAGAAATTGGCGTTTTTGAGTTTATTTTTTGCATTTTCAGCAATCTCGGAAGTATTCTTAACGTTCTCGGAAGTAGTTTTGTATTCTTGAAAGTGTGGTTTCTTGATGTGTTAGGAAATTCTGTTGTATGAGTTGAGTATTTTCGATAGCCAATACTGTAATAGATATATACGATCTTTCGGTTCTATCGAAAATCGTATATTAGGAGCTTATTCTCAAACTCGGTTTTATCGAGTTTTATGAGTTTCACGTTTTCGGTTCTATCAAAAATTGTGAATAAGGCTGTGATACGTTTAGTCTTGGAAATAAGCTTTCAAAGTCGTAACATACATTCATTTCACGGTTTTATCGTGAATTGAAGTGTTGAAAAACAAAATT
This sequence comes from Tanacetum coccineum, assembly GCA_026074375.1. NCBI lineage: Eukaryota > Viridiplantae > Streptophyta > Magnoliopsida > Asterales > Asteraceae > Tanacetum > Tanacetum coccineum. The sequence goes on along the minus strand of BQNB010078743.1, from coordinate 5,610 downwards.
TTTCACATTCTAAAAACTCAAAAATCAAATTCGGTTTTATCGAATTTGATATTAACAGACTTTTAGATTATCTAGTGATCATAAATTTCGGTTTAATCGAATTTGTGGTTATTATAATCCATAATTGTTGAATTTTTCAAAATTTGGGTTTATCGAGTTTGAAGTTCAATCGAGTTTTGGGTTTTATCAAGTTTGAAGCAAGATTATTTCCGAGTTTATTAAGTTTTTAAGATTACCAAGTTTGTTAGTATTTGTTGTCCGAGTCTGTGTACTGTTCGAGAAGTGTATCGATTTCCAGACTACTTGTTATCCGAGAACAGAGTTGTCCGAATTTGACAACTATTACCGAGTTTGATAATATTCTCACAAATATCACTCATTTTCATCTACAAAGATCTAATCTTTGAATCATAAGACATGTCGACATCCAAAACATACCAACAATCCCTTGCTGATGCTGGTTATGAGAATAGGCCTCCTATGCTTGAAAGGGGTAGTTATATACCATGGGCATGTAGATTTAGACGATATCTAAACCGGAAGAGAGACAACCGGAAGTGGCTTCTCAAAGCACTTGATGAAGGCCCTTATGAGTTTAAGAATTTCATTCCTGAAGGCTCGACAATACCACGATTCCAAACTGCAGAGGATCTTAAAGGTGATGACTTATTACTCTATGATGCTGAAATGGAGGTCATTGATATGATTTACTTTCTTTCCTAATGAGAATTTACATTTCTGTGGTGCTTGCACTTCGGCAAGGATATGTGGAAACGAGTTGAAGTTTGATGGGGGGGAACTATAGTCAACAAGTGACAAGAAAGCCGGTTTTACGAACGAATTTGATCAATTTGTTGCTGAACCAGGGGAAGCACTTGTTTCAGTCTACAACCGTTTTGCTCGGTTAATGAATGATTTGGAACGAAATAACATGAACTTTCCAACTGTTACAATCAACACAAAGTTTCTGAATAGTTTGCAACCAGAATGGTTGAAATATGTAACGCAAGTTCGTCTTGCTAAACAATTGACAGTGGATTTGTTCGATGATCATTTTGATTATCTTCAGCAATTTGAGAAATTGGTTAATGCTTCAAGGGCAAAGAAGTTAGAAAAGTCTCATGACCCTTTGGCTTTAGTAGCACACATGGGTTCATCATCCAGACAAACATCATCTTATTATGTGACACATCCTATGTCTGTGGTTGATTATGATGATGAGTACTAGCAGGATGATGTTCACAACAATTCTGAAGATCCTCTAGTCTCTGCGATGTTGCTACTTGCAAAAGCCATTACTAAAAATTTATCTAATCCAACAAATAATCGTCTTCGTGCTTCATCCAACACCAGAAATTAAGCAATCATTCAAGGAGACAGGGTGAATATTCAAAGCAGGAATTATGGCAATACTGGAAGAAATAGCAGAGAGCTTATGTTCTAAGAGAAGTTGTTGGGGAAATGAATGCTCTCCAAAAGAGACTGGAAATGTTCTAGGGACTTCTTCAAACTTTCATCTTAAGGCAATACTTCAAAATTTCAATGCTACAACTGTAGTGGAAAAGGACATTATGCTAGGAATTATCCAAAGCCAATGGTTCATGACTCGAAGTATTTTATGAAGCAAATGTTGCTGGCAAAACAGGATGAAGCTGGCGTAATTCTTACTGATGATCAGAATGATTTTCTCTTTGCTGACGCATCAAGGATAGAAGAAATTGAAGAACTAAGTGCAAACATATGCTTAATGGCCAAAATTTAACCAGCTGATCATACTTCTGATGATGGGCCAAGCTATGAGTCTGCATTTATAAGTGAGGTACAATCTTCATCTATCGATGAGAATAATGAACCAATGTATCTAACTCATACTAAAATTATTAACAATACCATTGGTGATGATCAAATTAATAGCAATATTAAATTTGATTCATTCAAGGGAAATGTTAATAGTGTCAATATTGAAAAAGATACACATGTTCCTGATCTATGTGCAGTAGAAAAACTTGTTAGAAATGCATATCAGGAAGCTGAAAAACAACGAATATTTACTCAACAAGTCCAAACACAAAACACACATTTGACTAGTCAGCTTGAGATGTATAAGGAACGGGTTCGGATTTTGGAAAACATAAACAACGATAATAATTATCTCAACGAATTTCTTGAAGCTGAAGAACGGGTAAAACGTTATAATAAACAAGCCCAGTCTTAATTAGTTCGTGATCGAGATATCATTCGAGATCTCGAAAAAAAACGAGATAAATTAGATTTAGATGTCAAAAATTACAAACGGAAAAATGAGAATTATCAAAAGGACTCATTTAATTGTAAAAGGGAAATGTATGAAATAAGAGGTGTTATCATGATACTTTTCTTTGATCTCGAGGGACAAACTGGAAAAGAATGTTGATCTGATTTTGAAACTTGGCAATTCTTTACAAGGAATGTTTATGCTTGGACCAAAACCATTGTCTGTGTATGACCAACAATTAAAACATGGTTTGGGGTATCCGAATCCTTATACACTCAAGCAAGCAATTTCAAAGTGTCCAAAGTTATATGTTGCATCTAGTTTAGGTAATTTAGAAATTCCTTTGAATGTTAGAGATTCTGAGGACACTCTTGAGGATGCTTTCAAAAGTCAACAAAAAATGACAGAAAAAATGAATGATCCAATTGCTGTTGCGAACAAACAAAATTGTTGGACAATTAACTACAAAAATACTATACGCTTTAATAAAGTTTTGTTCCTCATAAATGAAGGTTTCTGTCGAGCAAAAATATTTCCATCTTCATTATTTCACTCGGTTAAGATTCCGGTATCAAAAATATACCAGGGAGTTCACTTTGATCAAGAATTTAGAAAGATAAAAGGTTGTTTTGAAAAGCTGTCTTTGCTAATACAACAGAACTGTAAAAGAGCAAGCATTTTTTACACATCACCGGCAGAAATACAAATCAATGATTTTTGTCAAGATCAAGTTAAACCAATTCTTAACGAGTTGAAGGTTTATCTTGAATTCTTTCGGAATCTATTTCAAAGGGATATAAAAGAAATGAAAGATGTTTTTGAGTCGACAGAAAGTGAGCTTGATGAACTAGAGAAGCAAAATGATTTGTTGAAAGATCAACTTTTAGAAGCATCACTCAAACATGATGTTGAGCTGTGCGTGTTGATTAATCATGAATGTGTAGGATAGTTCTTAAATGCTGATCTTGAAAAGTCAAGAAGAAAAATCTTTTGAGATCAAGAGGGGTTTGCAGTAAGAATAAAAATTCTTGCAAAAGATGTTCAAAGATGTGAAAATCAAAGTGTTGATTTTCAATTAAAATTACAACATGGAAAAGAAAAACAAAAATGGGATTCAACTTCGAAGAATAAAACCACAATTCCTCTTGATTACTCTTGGATTTCAAAGATGGAGAAAATTGGGGATGAGAACGTGTCTTTGGATTTTAAAGTGCAATCTTTGATAAAAGAACGTGATAATGCCAAAATGGAATATAAAAAGCTTTTTGATTCAATCAAAAAGACACTGTCTCAAACTCAAAAAGAAATGGATGAATTATATGTTCATGTTTCTGAGAAAACATATGCATATGGTGCTATTCGTGCTGAGAATCAGAATCTTTTATCTACCATATCTGAGTTAAAGACAAGATTAGAAAAAGTTGAAAAATGTAAGTCTGTAAATACTAAGTTTGACAAAATAAATGGTTATCAATCTCTTCTTTGTGTCACACCACTAAACAAACACGCTTTTCAAAAGAAATCGGATATTCCCAAAACAGAAGAAAACCATGTTGTGTCAAAACCAGTCACTTTACAGACTTCACCTACTAAACAAACAGGGGCAAATCAAAACACAAATGTCATTAGACCAGGAATGTACAGAGTTGTCACAACATAAGAATCACAAACAAACAAGACTAAGAGTGCTTTATCTTCTACAAGGATGGAATGCCTACTCTAGAGTTAGAAGACCAATGAGTAGAGATTCACATGTTGCGCACAGTGTCTTAGATAACTCTAAGAAAGCAGCAAAGAATGTAGCAGTTTATGTTAGGAAAAATAAGCAAACATATAATACATTTGCAGATGTTATTTCGAACAAGGAAAATATAATTGATGTTGATGTTGCAAACGCTTCTAAAGCGAAAACTTTGTTATGTGTTTCTTGTATGCAAAATGTGCTTATTCCTTGTCATGATAAATGTGTTGCAAAGCACAAATTAAATGTGCGTTCGAATGTTTGTAGAACCTTCTCCGCTAATTCTAGACAACCAAAATCTTCAGAAACTACTTTTGTAGCTCATAAGACTAGGTTTTCTGAGAAAAAGACACAATCTAAGACTCTAGATACTACTTTTGTAGTTTCCAAATCTAAGATTGATGTAGAAAGTGCCTCAAAAGCTAAGGATAAGGTTTCTAGTGCGTCTAGGATAAAGCAAAGAAATTTGCGAGATAAACCGTTAAACACATTCATAAAGAACAAGATTTGAACAAGTAGAATTTGGCAAAAATGGTTTGAATCACAACCAAATGTTATTTGGACTCTGTCAGCGTAAAACCGAATGTTCATAATACTCGTTTATCTGAGAAACCATCGGTTTCAGTTAAGAAATAGGTAGTCAAATTGCCCAGTTCTCCATGTGTTGTCTCTTCTTGTGTTGCAGGTAGTTTGCCATTTTTGATCCGTTTTGGGTTTATTTGGGTCTTTTTAAGCATAAATAGATATGTGTATTCTACACTTATCAAGAAACTTCGTTGAAAAGTTCATGGGAACCGTTCGCTTTAGAAATGACAACTTTGCAGCTATTACAGGCTATGATGATTATATACATGGCAATATCACTATTTGTCATGTATATTATGTTGAAGGTCTTGGACATAATCTCTTTAGTGTTGGACAATTTTGTGATGGAGATTTGGAAGTGGCTTTTCGTTCTAAAACATGTTATGTTCGAAATCTGGAAGGAGATGATTTGCTCACAGGAGGACGCGATTCAAATTTATATATTATCTCCATTTCAGACATGGCTGCTTCTTCACCCATTTGTCTAATATCCAAAGCAACTTCAACAAAGTCATGGTTATGGCATCAACAACTGTCACATCTTAATTTTGGTACCATAAACGATCTTACTAAACTTGACTTGGTTGACGGTTTACCAAAGTTCAAATATGGAAAAGATCATCTTTGTTCTGCTTGTGAAAGAGGAAAAAGCAAGAAAGCTTCTCATCCACCTAAATTGATTCCAAGTGATTACTCCAAATTGGAATTACTTCATATGGATTTGTGCGGTCCAATGAGAGTAGCTTCGGTCAATGGAAAGAAGTATATTCTTGTGACAGTGGATGATTTTTCTAGATTCACGTGGGTTTATTTTCTTCGTTGCTCAAGCTCAATTGAATTACAAAGCCAAAGTTTGCAAGATTCGGACTGATAATGGCACTGAATTCAAGAATGCAACTCTCAAAGCTTATTATGAAAAGTTAGGTATTATGCAACAATTTTCAATTGCTCGCACACCTCAGCAAAATGGAGTAGTAGAACGACGTAATCGTACTCTGGTTGAGGCTGCTCGCACAATGCTTATTTTTTC
>BQNB010078742.1:0-22515 GCA_026074375.1 Tanacetum coccineum | reverse complement strand
TTGTAGGAGTAGATGCTTGAATAACCAAAGCAGCGTCTATTAAAAAACCGGAGAGTAAACTTTTCACTTCCGTTTCATCATCCATATCATCAAAAAATAAACACTCGGAATTAATTTGAGACATATTGTTTGTAGTGTGTGTTTTTGATAAAAAGTGTATATGTGTGTGAAAATAGGAAATGAGATGTTGGGTTTTATAGAAAACAAAGGGATAATTTTTTTATAGGAAACGGCTTCATTTACTTGGTCTTCTACACGACCCAAACAATTGCAAAGGTTAGGGGGACTAGTCTAGTTCGGTCGAGCTAATGGGATGACCAACCTTAGTTGCTTCCACATGGGACGACCGACCGAAGGTCGACCTTACCATTACATTCAGTCTAGTATAGATTTTGATTGGCGATCAATTGAAAGTCAAATGTTTTTTATTACAATTTATTATATTTCCTATAATAAAATTTAGTTTTCATTCCTTTCATAAATAGATTTATTTTTTCACTTTTAAGAAATGTGGCTAAATGCTTTATATATAGTATAGATCATTGTCCATATATGCATATATTAAAGTCAGGCCATGCATTGACATAGATGGGTGATTGGTGACATAATCCAAAGTTTAAATTGACTACTGTTTGCATGTCTAGGAAGTACTTAGTTGATTATCAATTAGTTTGGACACACTTGTGAAATGTGTATACCTTTATAGTATTATCAGTTTAAGATAAAAGAGAATTTGTTAAAGTTAATCTTATTTTTAAACATAAACTAGATAGACTAACTTTTCATTCTTGCATTTTTAATTATAACTGGTTGGTAAAGTTTTTAAGCAAAATGTCAAGATTGATAGAGTTGAAGGGCTTAAGATGTCAACTCCCAATTCCCAGCTGGAAATAAAAGGGAGATGAGCTATGCCTTTTTGAGTCATAACCATAATCTCTGTTCTCTCTCTCTCTCTCTCTCTCTCTCTCTTTCTCTCTCTCTTTCTCTCTCTCTCTCTCTCTCTCTCTCTCTCTACCAAACACAGCTTCTCTCTCTCTTTCTCTCTCTCTACCAAACACAACTTCTCTCTCTCTCTCTCTCTCTCAAAATTTACTTACGATCTAGATTGATCTCTTTATTCAATCTTTGATTTATTATTGTAATTAAACTATTATCATTTAGAGAATGGATCTACAACATATTAGCTGGGGTGGTTTTTGATATATGTTTCAGTTTATTGATTAAGATCAACATTTTGTGATTTGTTTGGTTTGAGACATTATCGATTGTTTCTAATGACCCAACAATACTACTATTGGACGAGGCTACAAGCGCCCTTGACGTTCAATCAGAGCAAGTAGTTCAAGAGGCATTGGATCGGATCATGGTTGGAAGAACGACGGTCTTTGTAGCACATAGGCTTAACACCATTTGGAACCTTGACTCGATTGCATTTGTTTCTGAAGGCAAAGTTGTGGAACAAGGAACATATAATCAGCTCAAGAACAAGCAAGACGCGTTTTTTCAACTAGCTAGTATTCAGAAAGCATAAGCATTGTGTTAGATTATATGTATGTATATTATACATATGTAAACTTTGGTAACGAGTGTGTCGTGAAACCTGGCGAAATGTGCTTCATAGTCACCAGGTAGCACAACCGTGTTTGATACTATTATGTCATCCCGAGAAAGCCGTAGGCTCAGAACTTGTTCACGTCTTTATTCATATATTATATCCAACACTTACTGTGCCCAAAGTCTTTCAACACAAATCTCATGGCTCGTGACAAATTACAAATTTTAAATGCTCAGGCTTAAACCGGCTAGTGATAAGTTTCGAGCCTTATAATATTAAAAGAAAAAAGAAATTACCATGCGTCAACCAATCAGACGGCAATGAAAGAACCACAACGATTGTTAAACGACCAAAACCACCAAACATTCACCTCTCCTTCACGACTGCATGTGTTTTGATAGGGTACAAGGCTGCATGTGTTTTCACGGTTTGTAAATGGCGTGTGTGTTTTGACAGTGTGCATATATGAGAGACAGTCGCATAAGACACATATGCCTCAAATGAAACACGTATCACCACATTTATACCACCAAACCACTCCCGCCTAATTTATATCGACGCCGGTGTTTTGTTTGTAACGAAACCTGGCCAGCCAAAAAAAAGAAGACCCAAATTTATGTTTTACTGGCCCAACAAACACACGACACAACCTACTACACAAAACGACCTCAATTAATGGCAAAACAACGTCGTTCGCACGCCTAATGTTATATAGGTTAATTGCTACGTAAGAATCTTGGTAAGCATCACAACAATGTTGACAAAGCTTAATTGGTTATATTTAACGGATTTAAGGATCATTATTGTGCCAAGCTCATGACAAATTTTAAATGCTCGGGTCAGATCGATGCTCGGGCTGATGACAAATTATAAATGCTCGGGATCGAAATGTTGGCAAAGCCGATTTGCTAAAAAAATGATGTTAGAACCACAACTTAAGAAGATAATTGTTTCTTTTTAAGCAATGATTCAACCGTCAATGGAATTATTAAAAGGTATTGTGTTGATATACGCTCTTTTATTTCAATCACCGAACGATGTGGGAAGATTGCAACATATAGATATATAAAACAAGTTCATAAGTTCTAATATTAATATGTTGTAACATTTAAGTAGTTGGTAAAAAAGAATCTTGGTAAGCTTCGCTACAATGTTTGAATTATAAAGTGATCTCGTGTAATCAAACATTCAAAAAGTACATTTTCAGTCATAATGGTAAAGATGTTAATCTTTTATATACTTTTCAGTCTGAATGGTAAATATTTTAATCTTAAAAGCTGGTAAAATAATTCTTGCTTGAGGAAGAGTTTCACTTAAATGGAGATGAAACCGAATCGTCTTATTTTGTTTGGATTGAATAGAACTAAGGTATCCTAACGTTGTGACAGAACCTTATTATGCTCTTTGTAAGTATAAATTGTGATGTTACTGTACTGATTAGGGTTATTATTTGCATCATTATCTTTGTCTTAGTTAATGGAAAAATTAATGTCTTACAATTTTAATTAGGTTCCATTTATATTTTAGAAAAAAGTTGACTATTCTCTTAAGTGTAATACGTGCGAGTACGTAGCTAGTTTGTTTTAATACTTGTTCCCAACGTTTCTTAAACATTTCAAAGGATCATTATTATGCAAAGCTCGAGGTCAAGTTCATAACAGATTTTACATGCTCGGGCTCAGATAGCCTAGTGACCAATTTCAAGCATTATGATATTAAAGAATACATTCATTCTTCGTTTTCAAGCCTTATAGTACATTCGTTTTTCATTTTTAACGATTTCATGCTAAAATACTTGAAATCTGACCCCCAAGTTAAACCATCCAAACGGACAGGCCCCGGGACCCGAACCACTAGGAGAGACCCGCGAGGGAAACCCCTAGAACTCATGGCTTCGCACTAGGAAGAAAATCCGGATTTTTCATTTTCTCTTGCGAGACTTGAACCCATGAACAACTCCTCCCAAGCTTCAGAAGGAGCCCACCAACTGCACTAAGACGGTTGGTTTAATACAGTTGTAGATGATTTCATTGTAAATGTATTAAAAAAAGATTGAGATCTTTTAAAATTCATATAAAATTTATTGATAAAGTTCTCTCATAAACATAACAGTAGGGCATACTAAAAGATCTGATTTACTTTATCTCAATCCTTAAAAAAAATATTCATTCTTCGTTTTTTAGAATTTAATGCTAAAAATAAAGCTTTAAACCAACACCTTTATGTACATGATCGTTACGTTGTTCAATATACCCCTTTTGATTCGGTCATAACCGTTGTGGAAAGTTACAAGATCCAAATAGGAGTCCATAAGTTCCAACATAATTATACAAAAAGAGTTGTAAAGTTCCATTTTTATAACTAGATATCAAAACTCCATAATGACAAACAAGAAATTAAATACCAGTAAAAAGTTTTAAATTAAAACATACATACCAATATAAGCATGAAATAAATCAGGTGCCCAATTAAAATATGTATACTCTTTTTATAAACTTTTCAGTCTTAATGGTAAAGATGTGAATCTTAAAAGCTAGTGAAATCTTTCTTGCTTGAGGAAGAATTTCACTTTAATGGAGATGAAACCATTTCGTCTTATTTTGTTTGAAGCCCCAAATTAGCTTAATGACGTTCACCTCAGTTGGTTAGGCACGTTGAGTATTCAATTCCTTGCCATGGTTGCAGGCGCGAATCCAGGAGGACTTATTGTCCTCAAGTGTAAAACAACACGATGGAAACTAACCACGTAAAACTGTCATACTTCAATCATTTGAGCCAAACCCAATAATGGTTGTTAGACGATTAGATTATGGGCCAAACCCGATTGTGGGCTTGGGTCCATTAAGTTTTAGAAGTTAGTTACTATTCTCCGAGTTAATGTTTTATTAAAAATAAATTAAATTTTGTGTGATTACAAAATGAGATATTATCGTCTATTTATAATAAATTAGCTAACTAACCCTAAACCTAATAGATCCAAGCACACAATCAGGTTTGGGCCATAATCTAATCTTCTAACAATGTTTTGATTAGAACTATTGTGCCTATATTAAAGATCAATTGATAAGTATATAAACCAACTATCCATTGAAGTTATCGTACTTTTATATGGTCAACATGTCACTTAAGATGGGTACAATGTGGAGAACGAGGGGCATAACTATCAGGAGGACAAAAACAAAGGATCACAATAGCTAGAGCCATAATTCGAGACCCCATACTCCTATTGGACGAGGCTATAAGCGTCCTTGATGTCCAATAAGAGCAAGTGGTTCAAGAGGCATTGGATCGGATAATGGTTGGAAGAACGACGGTCGTTGTAGTACATAGACTTAAGTACTTAATATTAGTCGATTTAATTATGTCATTTATTAGTCATTAATTATTGATTGTATTTAGTTGATATTTTGGGAAGATTATCAATTCTTTAGGTGTATGATTAGGATTCGTATCAATCCTGTGATAAGGATGAGCTTTACATTAATTGTCATGCACTCAAGCATTTACTATATATATCGTTTGTATTTAAAGGAAATAAACAGAAAAACAATTATCCTCTAATGTGGTTATCAGAGCAAAACTGATCCTCTATTAAATTCTCTCTAAATAGTCCACTCTCACCCTAAAATCTTTGTATTTCTCTCGTCTGATATAATTTTCACATGTACTCTGGCCCAATACGTGGCTCACAAGACTAATGTTGCTCAACAGTTTACACCAAAAATGCATTACAGAATGTCGCATCTCGATCAAGGTATACTCGGTCCTGCTCCGGCTATTTATTCATCCCAGCGTACTACTCTACCAGGTGCGTTTAGCATTATGCCGCCGCAAGATCCGACTTAACACATGTATACATGTGCCTCTTCTCATTTAAATTTTAATGCAAGTAATTTAAGTATCATTTTTTATAAACGCCTATTTCCATCCGTTCACGTTGGTGATGGCAAGTCTATTCCCGTCACCAACACCGACCATAGTATTATTCCTTCTCATCATCGCCCACTTCATCTTTATGTTAAACTTAAAATTTTCTCTACCTATTTCCAATAAAATTTCTTCGTTAAACACATCGATTTGGGCATGCGTTGATTCGAGGAATGGTCTTCCTAAGATTATAACATCATCAACCATTTTTATAACGAAATTACACAATTATTCTAACGTCCTAAATTTTACTAGGATATCGATAGTTGCTAGGGGCTCATTAGTTCCTGTGGTATTTTCTACAGTGCCCGCATCTCTGAATTTATCTAAACCAAGGTATTTATTGACATCCAATGGCATGATATTATCCTTAGCCTCTAATGTGGTGATAGCATAAAGACTATGGTTATCTATATAAAAAGGGAGAAGAAAACTTCCTGGGCTTAATTCCTTAGGTAACAGACAGGATGCGGTAGTGAAAGTGTGGTTGTCATCTTTTTCTACTTCATTACTGGCGATGGAAGATGTTTCATTACTTATGCTAGTAGTCGAAGCTTCAAATTGCTTTTTCATGATATCATCTTTCATCTCTTTTTTGATGGACTTAATAATGCTAATTAGGACATCCTCTGTGTTTTCCACTCCTTGCATACTCATTTGTTTTGTTATTTCAGCGTTTAACCATTTGTCAACATCATCCTTTTCTTCAAAGTGCCGAATGTTCTGAGTATACCCATGGTTACATTCCTCTTGCTCACTCATGACTACTTCATCATCAGTCATGTATTCAACCTCTTCCTCCATATCTTCCGAATCACAATCGAGCTCGGCATCTGGTTGGTTAGGACCAAAGTAGTAAGCGAATTCCCAGATTGGGTCATGGGTTGGTGTACTTTTGCTGAAATAGGTAGGAAGGTATGATTTATTGCTGATGTGGTTCTCATTCATCTTCTTCTCGTATTCTACGTACTCTGCGATAGTCATATCTTCAATCTTTTTTGGTGTCTGATTTTCTTGTGTTAGCCTAAGATACTGTTCAATGGTGAGATCTTCAATGTCAACCTCATCCATGATGTTTCTTAGAGAATAAATAGAGGTGAGAAAAGACATAATCGTAAAAATTCAAATTACCACTAATTTTTAGCTCCCCGGCAAAGACGTCAAAAACTTGATGCGTATTTTCTTTTAAAATAATTTTTTATCAAGTTTTAAATTTATAAAACTCGATCTACCTAACGACGCACTAACGAACAGAGAACCCAATCGTGGGTAGTATAGAATGGTAAATCCGAGGTCGTCCCAAGAGCTAAGATGTAATTAGTTTTAAATTTAAAATGTCACGTTTTGAAAATGGTTTTTAGAATTGATTTGAAATAAATAAATAACAATACAATAAAATAAATAAAAGAAAGTAAATGGATAGGAGATATCAAGAGAGAAAATGTGCTAACCTAGTTACTTCATTACTATTGTTATGAAGACAATTTCCTATGCAATGTTAAACTATGGTTTCATTACTGGTTTCTAAGGTCGATAGACTTGAATGTGCATATGCAGTCTATCCTATACTTCTTGCGATTCCAAATCAGTCCCGAATCATCTGGGAGGTAGGTTATCCAGGTTGCAGTGATTAATTTCAACTATTCCCAAAACATATCTAATTACCTATAAAGATTATTAACCCTCTCTAAAAGAGTTTCTGTGCTTTTTAAGTATCGAGTGATTTGTGCGGTAACCGGTCAGTTCCTACACCAGGTAAAGAGTTAGTGATCCTCCCTAGTACCCATTGGATCCCATCATGATAGGGTAATCCATTAATGGGGCAAGCAAGGTCCAAACACCCATACTACCAAAACCCAGGGTTACACGATAGTCAAAGAATATCTAATGAAACCATAATTTAACAGGAAACAATCATAACAAAAGTAACTTCATAACTAGGCTAGCACTTTAAGTGCTTAGCTGCTCATGGTAACGGTAACACAGTAAGAGACAGAAGAAATCATATATCGAAAACTCATAATTCTTACAGGAATCGTAATTTGAACAATTAAATACAAAAAGTAAGTAAAGTGTGATCTCCCTTGGTCTCCAGGTGGAATTCTTTGAAGGTTGGAAGCCTTTGTCGCCTCTCCAATTGGCTGTAGAGGAAGTGATGTCGAAATAGCTTGAATGAGGCCTCTATTTATAGATATCGTACCTGTTACGGCGTAACCGATAAAGGTGTTACGCCGTAACCAACTTACACGGCACTCCATAATTAAGCAGTTGTTACGGCGTAACCAGATATGGTGTTACGTCATAACCTTCATATAACTTCTATATGTACGTGATCTTCATTCGATATTTGTGGATCTTTATAGTTACGACGTAACTGGATAAGGTGTTACGCCATAACAATAACTTTGACAAGATTTCCTTCCAAATACAGAGTTACGACGTAACTAGATATGATGTTACGCCGTAATGTCTTCCTTGATCTTCGTACTTGCTTAATTTTTGTTACGGGGTAACCAATTTTGGTGTTACGCCGTAACATTCTTCAGAATTTACACTTTAAGTCATTTTCCCTTGTTTCTTGTCACTTTTCTGCATTTCCCTTGAATACTACAAAATAACATAAAATATCTCGTTTTTGGGTGTTAGTGAAGCATTTGCAGGTATTTTAGGGGGTATTTTGCCACCAAAAAATATTAAATATATGATGTTATCAGTTACATTTTGATTATTTGTGCCGACTTTCATTGTTGATTATTCATACATTCATTTCATTGCTTGAGGTGAGTTTATAGCCCCGCTTTAACTATTTACAACTACTTTACAAATCTCGGGACAAATACATGCCATGTTTTACATTTGGATGCAAGTACATTTTTAAACAAATTACGAGTTTGCCTAAGTAGCGATAACTCACTATGCCCACTATCATGAACTGTTAATTACTTGGTGTAAGCGCGAGTGTTATAAATAGATCTATTTAGAATTGACATCCTTGTTCGGGTGAGTAGCACTCACTAGTTTCGGCGGACCGAACTAATGGACATATACAATGTCAGATTTAGATGTTACGGGTTGAACATCTAAACAGGCACAATTATTTTCATTAAATTGCACACATACAAGTCGCAGCTTCAGTGTTATAAGCTTAGTGTAGTCGTAATTACAATTTGTGATTTTGTATGTGTTACATTATTACACACTTGAAATCTTGCGGTCCAACATTTATACTTACATAAACCTATGAACTCATCAACTTTATGTTGACACTTTTAAGCATGTACTTCTCAAGTGAATAAGATGCTTGAAGCAATTGATGTGCGTTGGAGTCTAAATTTTACAAGATCACAAATCACGGATTTCTTAATGCATACAAACAATCAATCTCGTTGTAGTATTTTCAATCTTTCATTTTGATGCAACTATGGGACGAATGTTATAACAATTTAAGTTTTGCTTATCTTGTATAAGGCTAAGTTGTATTGAATAAATCCAAAACAACTATGACAGAAACTTTGATTGTGAATATCAAAGACTATGCGAAATCTAGTCAATGATACTAGGAAGAATTTCAATGAAACAGTAATGATAAAGATCAATAACAAACAGTTTACCAAACTTTCAGCCTCAATATAATACGAACACTCTTAATAGTGTTAGGGTTTACAAAACCTTGAAGCTAATCGACTTAGACACTTTTCTAGAGATAGATATATGATGTCTATACCCCCGGACCTTCTTTTATACACCAAGGAGTTCTAACAGGTTTACAATATATTCCTAAGTTATCATGTTCTTCTATTCAAATAACTTATACTTATCTTTTACAAAAATATCTCATTCTTATCACATAAGCAGTACTAACTTGATCTAACAGTACTAACTTATACAAACAGTCTTAACTTGAGCAACATCAATATTACTCTAACAGTAGTAACTAACACTAACAGTAGTAAGAATTTGTGCTATTATTGTAGTACTAACTACTTAAGAATGTATTTTCTTAGCTTTTCACCAGTATAGAAATCATAACCATTAGTAGTAAACTTCAATATGAGCAACATTAACATCAAGCAGCATTAAGCAAGATCTTTTAAACCCAACAATCCCCCCAAACTTGATGTTCATTCTTTTGAATCTTCAAGGTTTTCTTGATAAAAGTTTTAATCTCACTAGGAAGGATGCTTCTAAACACTTGTTCATTCAGGTACATCACCTCTTTGAAGTTGTTTTCTTCTTGACCAATTAAGAATATCAAATGCATTTCACACTTAAGAGTCAACGTAAAAGCTTCACATATAAACATCTGATGTAGTGTGTGCTTTGTAAGTGGATACATC
The DNA here is from genome assembly GCA_026074375.1 of Tanacetum coccineum. NCBI lineage: Eukaryota > Viridiplantae > Streptophyta > Magnoliopsida > Asterales > Asteraceae > Tanacetum > Tanacetum coccineum. The sequence continues at coordinate 12,696 of BQNB010078742.1, read as the reverse complement.
TACTCAACCAGTATATAATATGGTATGGACTTCATTGTTACATAATGAACTCCACAAGAATAAAAAAGCTTCCAATTCAGCACTTTAACTAAACCTTGTTGATTCTTCCATATACTATCTTCAACATGATGTTCAAACATGGTCTTCAAATTAAGATGTAAGAAAGTATCCATGTAATCCACTAGCTCTGTCTTCTTAAATCTAGCTTTGACTATTCTCCAAAGAACTTCCAAATATTCTCTATCAAAGTTCTTAAGCATTTTACTAAAAGTCAAATACATCTGAGTCTTACCATCTGCTTTGATAATTTAAAAGAAGCTTTTCTTCCCTTCTTAATAGATCTTGTATTCAACAATTAGAATTTTGACAGACAAGGGTGTAGCATCAATAGTTACATCATCTCCATCATATGGAACAATCTCAAAGCATTATTTAAGCTCTTCTTTTTCCTTATCATCATCCATCTTTTGTTTCTTGGTAGACTCTTGTTGAAGATCTTCTCCTTCTCTCTTTGAACTTCCTTATGCTCTTGTCTTACTTCCTTTCACCAACTCAGAATCCATATCTACAAATGAGTCTATCCAACTCATGGTCTTGTCAAAAGCTTTTTAAACATCATCAAAGCTTTTGTTCTTCAACTGATTGTGAGTGAATCCAGCTATGTTTTTCAGATAAGTACACATTTGATTCCTCTATAGAGCTTTGTTAGGTGGTTTTTCTCTCTTTGCTCTTCTGCACTAAGTCTTGAAAATGCTTAATTCCTTTATCATGAGTTCTACATATAGTTCTTGACTATTCTTAAGATCAACTCTCTTGCTCTTCTACTGTAATCTTGCAGCTAGCTCATAATATGCATCCATCATAGCTTGAACATCATCCCATTCAGTAATGTTTGCATCTTCTACTCTTTGTCTTGCCAACCTTTCCTCTTCTTCTAGTTCAGCTTGCATTTGAGCTTGCAATCTTTGAGCAATTTCCTCATCCAGACTTGATATGGTCTTTTTTCTTCAATGGATTTTCTTGTTCAACCATCTTACCCTTACCTTTTTCTTTAGGATCATGTTGTTGAGGTGGTATTGTTGGTCTTGTAGCAGTCTCACTAGGTTCCTGCATAACCACTCCTCTTACCTTTGATTTCTCACTCTTCATTTTCACAAGAGTCTGAGCAATTGTAAGATCTTTATCTTCAAAAACAGTTGTTGTTGTTGTTGGAGGAGTAATTGGTTTAGCAATAGTAATAATTAATACTGTGACAGTATAAGGTAAGGTTCATCAGCAGGGTAACATATACACCAGCATAAGTGAACGGTGCACTGGCAGTATTAACTTCAGCACCAGCAGTATTAACTGCATCACCAGTAGAAACTTCTTCTGCAACATAATTAATTAGCTGCTTTGCATCTCCTTCAACATCTTTGAACACTTCATCCATCTGAAATCCAAAAACCCTTCATCAACCAAAATCTCTTTTCTTCATAAGAATTGACCTCTATTTCCCTTGTTTCAAATTCCTCCCCTGTTTAGATGCATCCTCCTCACCCAAACTTCTTTTTCTAGAGGTACCAATCTTGAATAAATTCATCCTTAGAGTTCTTGACCTTTTTCTCTATTCCAGCCTGTTGTCTCTTCTCTTCAAATTTGCAATCTTCCTTTGCTTGAGTAGATCTTATTAGTCCTTTACGAGTCAAAGAACCCTATCAGACATTTTTGTACAAAGTTCCATCAATTCTTTAAGTTTCAGTCTGTCCTCCCCACATCTAAGTGTGTTAACTCTTGAGAGAGGTGGATCATTAGACTGTTTAGATGCAGCCTCAAACCTAATTTGAGCTTTTGCACCCCTCAATATGGTATCTTGGCACCTAGGACCACTACTTGAACCGGTTTTTCCCCCCAGAGAATTAGGCTCATTAAGTTTTTTTGTCCCATGATTGGGTCCATTTATTTAACCACTTTCCTTGCTCATGCATCTAACTAGAAGCAGTAGTGGGCAACCCGTTCCATTCTTCTTTCCACTCCTTAGTGTCAGTCTCAGTAGCCCTATTTTTGGCTTTCCCTAAGCTCTTTGAGTCTTATTTTGGGTTTAGATGATATGAACAGTGATGGTTTCTTTAGTAGAGGGTTGAACAGATGTGGATGTGTGTTGGGGATCAGTGGGTTGTCCTGGCCCTTCACCCATATCTGCTTGTTGTGCCAGCATAAACAACATTAACTTCTGAAAGATTTTCAATTTGTTTGTTTAAAAACAAACAACATTACAGTCCTTGAAAAATCTTTTCCTTGCCTTCTAATGTTTGCAAAAATCTTTTTTGTATAAGAAGGTGTATCATAAACAACATTAACTTCTGAAAGATTTTCAATTTGTTTGTTTAAAAAAAATTGTAAAAACCTTGGATACATTAAAAACTTTTAGAACTAACCAATTCCTCATCATACCCATCAAAAATCACTTTAGAAAAATTAAACTTTTGATCATTAATCCCAAACATATAACTGCTGATGCTATTTAGTACCAAATTCATTCCAAGCAGTTGATTTAGAACTTAAACATTGTAAGATAGTATGAATTAAGATACCTCCATTGAGGGGAAAAATAAGGTTTATAAAAAAAGGGGAGTTTTCTCAGAAAGCTTTTCATATCCTATTAATTGAAGGTTTTCAAAAATTTTAGTGTTATTAGAGACAAGCAATACCAACCTCATCATTAAATTAAAGATCTCTCCTCAAGATATTCTGATTCTTAACTAATTTCCCTTGCCCTCAACCTTGGCATGAATCTGTGTTTCCATTATATGACAAATTTGATCTTAATTAGCATAACCAAAAAAAACTGTTCAATACAAGAAAACATAAATAGTAGGACTAACTGTCAAGGCATACCTTATAGGGTTAGCATTCAGGAAGTCTACTATCTCAGCAAATCACATTCTTTTAGTTTTTTTCCAAGTAAGCAACCATATTATGTGAGTCAGAAAAAGTTAATCCCGCCATTGATGTTAATTTTGATGAAGTCGGTGATGAAATCGAATTAGGATTTGTGAATTAAGAGTATTAGAATGATCAAGAACGATTATGGTGTTATCGAAAATGCCGCTTAAGTAGTGTAATAAAGGAAACCTACAACAAAGTATCCGTTTTTAAGAACCAAAAATACCCTCAGCATTGTGAACTCAATGTAGTTAGCAGTAGTAAGTTAGCCTGGCAGCACTAACTTTTTGCCCAGCAGTACTAACTTTTTGCCCATAGTACAAACTTTCGCCTACAGTACGAAGTAAGCCAGCAAACATTAACTCTTGAGTTACTAGTTTTAACCCTAATTCCATCCTTAGCAGCTTTTCCACTCCATTTTAATCATCATTTATGTATAATCTGTTGCATATTAACATAATTAACCTCCCATTAATCAATACTTCAAGTTAAGCATTCCATTACTTGCAATCAGATATGAAATCTGCTAACATTAATGCTTTAGTTGAGCAAACTTTGCAACATTCTGAACAGTGTGAATCTTGATCATCGGAAATAAGCTCTTCTTATTTGGATATCTCTAATAAAGTGATGCATAATCCAATGTAACTTTGTCTTTGAGTGAAAAACAAGGTTCTTCACTATGCAGATAGTACTCTCATTATCAATATGAATCTTTGTCTACATAAAGTTATATCTATAATACAAAAATTAATTTTAGATCCAAAGCACCTGTCTACGACAATTGAAGCAGCTATATACTCAAGCTTCAGTTTGTGGCATTTAGCAACTTACAGTCTGCTTCTTTAGCAATTGCCAAGCACGCAACCTGCAAAAGCACCCTAAGAATTGACAACCTCTTGTTGTGGATTTCCTATTTAAACTTGCTCCTGCATAGTTACTATCAGTATATACCACCAAATCAAAAGGTAAATCCTTAGGATACCAAAGGCCCAACTTAGGTTGACCTTTTAAGTATCTAAAGATCCTTTTCACAGCATGAAGATGTGAAATTTTAGGATTGACTTGGAATCTTACACAAGCACATACTACAAACATAATATCATGTCTTGAAGAAGTTAGATACATCAATGATCCAATCATGGATCTATACAATTGTTCATCTACATCTTCACCATCTGCATCATTAAGCAAAGGCTTATGGGTTTCCATGGGTGTGCTTGCTGTTTTGACATCACTAAAGCCAAATTTCTTCAAAATCTTAGTCACATATTTATCTTGGCTTATAAAGATCCCATCTTCCTTCTACTTAACTTCCAGTCCTAGGAAGAATGTGAGTTTACCTATAGAGCTCATTTGAAACTTCTTATGCATCATCTTCTCAAACTCTGTGCATAATGACTTCTTTATAGAACCAAAAATGATATCATCAACATATACTTGAACTAACAAAATATCACCTTTAACTTTTCTAATAAACAAGGTCTTGTCTATCTTTCCTCTTTGAAATCCATTGTCTAATAAATAAGTTGACAAGCTTTCATACCAAGCTTTGGGAGCTTGATGAAGTCCATAAAGTACCTTTTCTACTTTGTATACTCTGTCAGGGAAGTCTGAATCTTCAAATCTTGATGGTTGATAAACGTAGACTTCCTCTTTAATCTTTCCATAAAGAAAAGCACTCTTGACATCCAATGGTTACACCACAAAGGTCCTTTAAATGAGCATAAGCTAAATAGCCTACTTTGCTTAAATTCCTGGCAACAAGGGCAAAAACCTCATCATAATCAATCCTTTCTTCTTGTGTGTACCCTTGTGTAACCAATCTTGCTTTATTCTTAATCACAATACCTCTTTCATCCTTTTTGTTCTTGATGACCCATTTAGTTCCTATGGCTCTTTTTCTATTTGGTAATTCCATCAAAGTCCAAACTTCTTGTAATTTGAATTGTAGAAGCTCTTCCTGCATAGGTTCTATCCAGCTTGGATCCTTTAGTGCTTGAACTACCTTTTTGGGTTCTTCTTGTGATAAAAAGCAAGCAAACAAGCAATTTTGGAGGTCTTTATGGGTTGTTCTTTGTTTAAGAGACTAAACATACCATGGTCAGTTACACTCTTTGTCATCATTCTAGTTTGAGGTGTTGAATATATATCTCTAATGATTTATTCAACTGGATGATCCTTGTGAATTCTAGTAGTTAGAATAGGACTGACATGGATATGTGTATCTAAATTAGTCATGTCAGCCTCTACACCAACATCTTCATCATCATCTGAATGGACAACCTCTTCCAAATTAGGCATATTTGGATCATCAGCACATCAATAGATTATAGTCTCATCAACAGCATTATCCTTTATGCTAGCAGTATTAACAATTGAACTAACAGTATTAATATTGTTAGTATTGTTAACATTTTCATCCTTCTCTTGATTAACTCTTGGCTCCTCTGTATTTGGAACCTCACTATCTTCATTCTCTATATCTTCAGCATCCTTCTTTTCCTCCTCCCCTGATGGTTTGAATCCAGCATCAGGAGAATCCTTTTAACTAGAAGAAAATGGTGAATTTTGAGTCCATAATGGTAGCAGTATGTAATCTTTGCCAGGTTGTCACACCCCCAAACGGGGCCACGTATCTGAGGGCGTGACGTCGTCATATTTCGAACACAAGGCACGAGAGAACGACCACTAATGAATGTTTTGAAAATCATAACTCTTTGCATTATTTAAAAATAGATAAGTTTTACAAGATTTAAAAGAAATTAAAGATTTGCGGAAGCATAAGTAAAATGTAGCGGAATCATAATTTAGTTTTAAAAGATAGCAGAAGCGAAATTTACGTTTTCAAAAGACAACGAGTATGATAATTTGATAAGTCTTGTAATAGGGCATCATATTGCACGTAGACTCCACATAGCACGTCAAGAAGTCTAAAGCTAATCACCTGAGAAAAACATGCTAAAACGGTCAACATAAAGTTGAGTGAATTCATAGGTTTAAGTAAAACATTTATGAGGATCAAAAATGTTTAGTGAATACAGCTTCACTCAAAGTATTATGAAAAGTGTTTATTAATTGGAAATGTTTAGCCAAAGTAGTGTGGACCACAAGATTTCAAAGCGTATGTGACAATCTTAGCAGTTTACGATTCCACATACAACGCACATGTAACCGTTATAACAAATACAACTTCACATGCAAGTATTTATTGTTGCGCTAAGCTCATGATACCGATGCTAATAACAACATGGCATATCATATCATGCCACATAGTATTCCTGCCCTTAACTGGTGTCCCAAACCAAAGACCACCACAACGCACAATCGACATGACATATATCCGTTTGTTCGCAGCATATTTAGAACCAAACCAGATAGGGGTAATTAGTCCCAATAGATCTATTTACGCATTCGCGCTCACTTAACCAATCCAATTGGTCATAGGTGACTAACGGTTCATGATAGTTCGGGCAATAGTGGTTTGTAGCAAAACTTAGGCAACACATAAACAGGAAACGATAACAGAAAATACTTATGTCCAATGTAAAAGTAACCAACTTTTTCGTAAAAGCTTAAAGTACTTAAATCCATAAGTAAAAAAACGGTGTGATGTCAATCATGTAACGAGTTTGTAATCAACGTATAAACGAGTTTGAAATTCAGTAACGTAAACGGGTTTGTAAACGAGCATGTTTCTCACCCCAAAAGTAGTAAAGTATATGTAAAACAAGTAAAACGTGGGGCTATGAACTCACCTCGATGTTGCAGAGCAACTAGCAGAAATGCAATAAAATAAGCACAATACAAACGGAAAACGGAACGGCTCGACCAAGAAGTTGCAGCTTAACTTAACGGTTGTATCCCACTAGTTTAGGATGATGAATTGGGGTTTTCGGATGGATGAGTACGTCAACGCGACACGTTGATAAAGGATTTGGATTTCAAGTTGTAAGAGTTTGGTGGTTGGTTAAATAAAATAAATCGAAAAGCAGACGCAAAGTGTGTAATATATTCCGTATATATTACATATGAAAAAGAAACAATTATATAATTCATATGGTGAATTATATAATAAAGACAACAACCAAAAGAATAAGTCGCAATATATAATACTTTACAAGTATTATATAAGAAATGTGAGAAAATAATGGTAACAATATAATTCGACACGTGTTCAAAAATCACTAATTAATTTAATAAAGAGTTCTCGCTTAGAAGTAAACACACGTTTTAAAGTTACGAATTAGGTAAATAACGTTTTTAATGTTTTTACAAAAGTTATTATTTTGTCTATTAGTCGGGAATTATAAAATAATATTTTATAATTTAAGATTTCGTTTTCTTGACGGTTTTTAGTTAAAATAGTTGTCTCGTTTGTAAAAGTATGACTTTCGTTTGTTCATCGTGTTATTGTTTAATTACAATTTAAAATTTATTCTAGATCTCGTTCTTTTATCGGTTTCTAATAATAATAGGATTTTAATGAAAATACTAAGTATATAAATTTTTTATAAATTTCGGCTTGACCTATCGTTTATACGAACGCTTCCCATTTTTACAAACTCATGCTTTCCCTTTTAATCAATATATGTTGCAATTTATCCGCGTGTCTTAATATATATATCTAAACTAGATCGAACGACTAACAAAATAAACAAAACCAAACACACCCATGACTGCAAAACCAAACATCCCGGTTCGGGGGTTTTCAGTACCTAAACAAACACACCCTTTATGGGTTGTTAAACCCAGATCTAAACACCCCCTTTGGGTGATAAAACATAGAAACAAACGCCCTATGTGGGCAGTTTATTCACAGAAACAAACACCCCTATGTGGCAGTTTATACACCTATCCAAACGCACCCTATGCGATGTTAATGACAGAACCAAACGCCCCCTTATGGGCAGTTAACCTTAGAAACAAACACCCCTTTTGGGGCTGCCATTAAACGCAGAACCAAACGCCGCTATATGGGCGAAAAACGCAGAAACAAATACATCCTTATAGGCGTATATACTAATCGATTTAAAAGAAACAAAAATCAATCTAAATCAATAAAAATGAGACAAGTTAAAATAAACACAACCACACAAAATATTTATTAGTTTTTTTAACAATGTTATTTAATACATCAAAATCGGAAAATGTGGGTGGAAAAGGTGGTGGCGAGAGGCGGCTGTGGTGATGTCGGTTGGGTGAGGATGATGATGGTGTGTTGGTGTTGTCGTGGTGATGTGATGGTGGCAACGATGATGTTGGTGGCATAGGGTGGCAGCTGTTGTGGGGTGAGCCGTGGCGGCTGTGGTGCGAAGGTGGAGGCGGTGGTGTGGAGATGTGGTGGTGACGAGGGTGGGGGGATGGAGGTGGGATAGTGGTGTTCAGGTGATGGTGACGTGAGGATGGTGGCTGCGGATGTGAGAACGAGGAGATGAGGTGGAGGTGACAAAGTGATGGAGGTGTGGTGATGTATGCGGCGATGGTGGATGTGTGGTGTGGCAGTGGCGGAGGATGGCCGGAATCCGGTCGGAATCTGGCCGGAAAAGATGGGAGGCGCCGAAAATGTTTAGAGAGGGAGAAGACATAAATATGTGTGAGATGGGGGCTAGGTTTATGAGATGAAACCCTAATTAGTTTCTTATATATAGTTAAAAGTTATAAAATAAAGTGTAAGGTGTTTAATACTTGAGGGGTGATGGTGTAAATATTACCATAAGGACCAAAAGTGTAAATTTTGTTAAATATTGATTCGGGACTCGTTTAGGCAAGTTAACGAATGATTTAAAACACGAAAGTTGCGCCGTTGCGTTTAAAATAGTTTTTCCCACGAAAATGAGTATTTACTCGACTATTATTTTATAAATACTTTTATAAAATATATTTAAAATGTTTATCAATTATTGGGTATCGCTTTTAAGCTTTGACCGTAAAATAAATTTTAACTTTAACCTTCGCGTTTTAAATAAACGATTTTTGAATAAAATATTAAATAATTTATTAAATATTTTTATTTAATAAAAAGTGATAATTAAATATAAATTTAATTATTTTTGTGTCGATACGCGTTGTATGCGGTTTTCAAAACTTTGTGAGGCTATTTTAGTCATTTTCTGCTTGGTTTCGTGTCTCGGGTAAAACTGAAAAGTTGTCCGGAATGTCGTTTTACATCAAATTGCTTTAGAGTCCGAGTCGTGAAAACAGGATTTAGCGGGTCGTTTTTGATAAGTCAACTTAGGAATAACATATATCTTCTCGTTTTCAAGTCAAATAAGTTTATCAAAAATAAATTTGTAAATGAGGGATTATAATAATATTTATGATTTATTATTTAAATACGTTTCAAAAATTTACCGGCTACGCGATAATCGTTTTTATGTGACCGTAAAAGGTCAAAAAGTTAAATCGGACCCAAAAAGTCAAAGGGTAAAATAGTAATTTAAAATTTTCAAAAATTGCCGGGTGTGACACAGGTACTGTCTCCACTCTAGCTTTACCTGCATTATCACATGTTTTTGTACCTATACTACCATTAGATTGATTCCCTGCAACAACTGGCTTATAATTCATAGATTTTGTCAGTGTATCAATATCAAAAAGCCAAGTTGATCCACTTCCTGCAACATTAGGTTTATTTTCAAGAAAAGTAATGTGCAATTTCTCCTCTACTATCCTGGTTCTACTGTTAAATACTCTAAATGCCTTGCTATTCACAGAGTATCCAACAAAGAATCCTTCATCAGCCTTCACATCAAACTTACCAAGGTGATCTAAGGTATTGAGAATTGTAACATGACACCCAAATGGTCTTATAAAGCTTAAACTTGGTGTTCTACCATGGAAAAGTTCATAAGGGGTCTTGTTGTGAGGTTAATTACTAATACCCTATTTTGTACTCCCTCCGTCCCTAAATAAGTGTCCACTTTTGACTTTCGAAGTCATTTTTCAACAACTTTGACCTTAACTATATCTTTTTGTGTTATATAATACTTGATGCAAAATATATGAATGGATTGAGTTTTAATTGTATTTTCATTGATGTAATTTTCATTAACTATTATATAACACAAACAAAATAATTTAAGGTCAAAGTTGATTGAAAAAGACTTTAAAAGTCAACAGTGGACACTTATTTAGGGACGGAGGGAGTATTATATAAAGCATTTTATGGATGCCATTGGTCGCATCCTTAGTTTCTAAAAAAGAGAAACCCAAACTAAATCTACTAAAGTCATATGTGACAACTAGGCAATACATCTTTTTCATTATACTTTTTACAAAAGTTGGACCAAACAAATCCATGTGCAACATTTCTAAAGGTTGGCTGATTCAGCTTACAGTCTTAGTCTTATAAGAAGCTTTATATTGCTTTCCTTTCTAACAAGCAACACATGTGTGATCATTTTCAAAAAAAATTAAAGGTAAACCTCTACAAGATTTCCCTACAGGTTTGTTCATAGTTTTGATAAATTTATATGCCCAGCTCTATATGCCAAAGATTGGATTCATCTAATGTGGCTTTTACAAAGAGATAAGTGAGACCTCCTTGAGGAACAACATTCTTTAAATCAATACTGTACATGTTATCCTTTCTAGGAACTTTAAGCAAGACTTGACTTTCATCAAGTAGCTTAAAGTCAGGAGACAAAACAACACATTCAGTATCAGTAAAAAGAACACTATTCTTCTTGTCACACATTTATGAGCCACTAAAGAGGTTAAACTTGAGTTCCTTTACAAAATACACATCTTCAATATCCAATTTGCCCCAGTTCTTATTTTACCTTTCCCAAAGTAATTTTCCCTCCTTTGGTACTACCTCCAAAGGCAACAAATCCTCCATCAATTTCTTTATAATCTGTAAGATAGGATTTGTTTCCTATATGTGCCTAGAGCATCCACTGTCAATCACTCCTTTTCTCTGCAACTCAGTTATGGATTGCCTCGCTAAACAAGTAATTAAAGCAGGCTCTTTATGGGACCCAGCCCATTACAGACTTGGATCGCTTGTGCAATCACCTAGTCAATCTTTTAAAGTTCATTGATGCACCATTGTGTCTGGAGACATGGTCTAAAACTTTTTGCTTTGGTCTCCAAACCCAACATGATGAGGCCTTAACAGCATTAGCCTCATTTCCCTTATTATCACTTACTACTGCTTTTGGCCCAACAGTAGTAACATTTCCCCTAACAGTATTAACTCTTTCATTGAAATTATTGTTCTTATTTGTTGTAAACTTGTTAAAGGGTCTTCTAACATGTGAATATGCTATATTAAAAACATTTAATGTTGGCCTTGCACAGTTCACTGTTGGTCTTGGGTAGGTAGTATTAATTGGTCTGGCAGTATTAACTGATACTGCTGCTCTTGAAGAGTTTTGCCTAGCAGTATTAGGTGTTTTAAGGCTAGATTTCATTAAGACTGCTCTTGGAACAAAATTTCTTTTTGAATGAGGGTAAGCCATTCTTTGAGTTTTTGGTGATTCACCCTTTTAGCATTTGTTATCATACAGGTTTTTCTGCCATTTTCTTTTCATAGAAATCACAATCTTTAATTAAATGGTTAAAACTGCCACATACATAGCAAGCTTTATTTTTAAACTCAAAATTACTTCCTAATTTCTGAGTCATCAAATTATTCCAGTTTCTCTGGTTACCTCTAGGACTTTGACTGTTTTTCCCAGGGTATTTAGCTTTCTTATTGTTCTCTACCTTCTTAATAGACTCCCTAGGTGATTTGACATGCTTATTAGATTTAATAAATTCTACTTTAGCAAAACTAGATTTTCTTTGTTTAGACTTAGGCTCAGTCTCATTCTCATCCCCACTGTCAAATATCTAATCTTCAATAAGTGGTTCACTAACAGACTTAGGTTTTAACTCACTAGTCTTAACTTCACTAGTTGCAACTGCAGGCACACTAGTTACCGACTCACTAAAAACATATTCATCCTTATCAGCAAGTACCAAATCAGGTTTAGGGGGCATGAAGTTCCCAGTATAGGGAGGGGGGACAGCATGATACCCTTTATCATTCACCTGACTATCAAACACTTGACTATCAAACAATTGACTATCATAACCCACACCAGTCTTGAACTTATCATTTACTTGACTATTTAACAGTTTGCTTAGATTCTTAGATGAATTTTCAAACTTTTCTAAGGTAAGTTTTAATCATCACTTTCTTTTTCAGCTTTTTCAAATTTCTTTCTAAGCTCTGTTAGTGCATTATCTCTCAACATAATATCAAGTTTTAAAATCTTTATGTACTCTTCAAAAACAGCCTCATTCTTTTTATACACATATAGTCTAGCCTCTACAGATTCTAGACCTGCTTTATAAGCTCCTACATTCAATTGAGACTTCTTAAAATCTTTTTTCAGATTATTATAATATTCTTTAAGAGTTTCATAAGATTTTAAACATGTTTTAAAACAAGTTGATAACTCAGTGTCTGAGCTTGAAGAACTTGAAGAACCTAAAGAAGTATAAGCCATTAGTGCAAAATTGGTTAGACCAACTTCTGATTGGTTACTCCAATCATAGCCAAGGCCATCACACTGAGACACTAAGGCTTTAGAAGTGGTTTCCTCAAATGGCATAGTTCTTTTGGTAGGCTCCCTGTTTATGCTGTCTTGATTCTTGGGTGCCCTGTACTCCCTAGCAAAATGACCTCTTCTATGGCAATTATAGCATTCCACCTTGGTCTTGTCAAAGCCAATAGTATCAGTCTCATTAACACCTAGATTCTTTCCTGTCTTCTTGATA
>BQNB010078741.1:0-30459 GCA_026074375.1 Tanacetum coccineum | reverse complement strand
TTTGTGCACTTGCTATAACCCTAAACTTTTTTTCTTTTTCTTTTTCTGGTGCTCGGCCGAATACCCCACTTCAAGGGTTTTAGATTTTGTTTTTCCAAAACAAAATTGTTTGTGTTTTATTTACTAGCATAAGCATTAATTCGGTTATAGTACGTGTATACAATAACGAGGTATTAACTCACTATAGTTAATATCTTGGATCGAATAACAAAAAGGTAAGGGGTTATTCATTGATCCAATCATAAACCCTAATTAGGGATTTGATCAAGAACAAAGGTAATCAAGAACGATTCTTGTGCTCGCGAGAATCCAAAGGTATGTAACCCGACCCGGTTAATTATATGCATGTTATTATATGATTTGGTATCGCTTCCCCTATTACGTGCTTTGATGATTTGTTTAGATTATAATTGTTATGTATGCTAAAAAACAACAGGATTAAATTTCAGCGAGCAATCTAGGATTCCCACTTTGAATTTATAATGTTTTGAAAAACAAAAAATGAACACATATGATTATTAGGTTGCATTTTTGTGTGTCACTGAAACGAAACATCTATAGATAGATTATAATAGTAGATGAACAATTTAGACAGTCAAAAAATCGTGTATATTTGAAAACCTAATATGTTGATTTCTGGATTTCTTTTACTATGAAAGTGTTCTACAATGGATCATATGCATGAGGGAGTGAACTATATCAATTACAAGCAACAAAATATCCAAAGAAATGGCTGTCAAGCGTGATCAGTTCAAGAAATCCACAGAAGCGATTGTTAGCGGGCCTGGACAAATTCTAACAAAAAAATCTTAAGGAGCCTATCTAAGAATACTAAAAGCGATTCCAAGACATCGACAAAAAACGAATAACCCCGCGCTCCGCAGCGGAGCGCGGGTTAAAAACCTTGTTCATTGTTATATGGTATAAATACTCATTTAATGCATGTCTCATTTGTGTGAGCAAACGTTTTCTTTGAAATATTGATGAAAATGATACAATGGTGGAATTAGCTATCTAGTTTACACCCCTCTAAAATTTCATTGTACTTTCATACATATAAAACTCGCATAATTAATTATATGAAACCACAGTCCCTCGGTATGAATATAAAATCTCGCTAAGTGTGTACATTTAAGAGTGGTCACAAAAGTTCACTTATGCCGACTCCAAGCTATCCAAAAAGGCAGCGCCCTGTGATTAGTCGACTCGCAATTTCAAATCAAAAATCGAGGTAAAAAAAACTTGGTCTTTAACTACACTTAAACTATCAAAGAAAATCAAAGATAAAAACGTTGCTAGAAGTTATGAATTAATCGCTTCTTAATTGAATACACTAAAGTTTCCTTCATAAAACATTAATAATATCCATTTCTGATGCAGTAAAGATTTTGCAGGCCACCTAAGCCCAAGCCCAAGTTATTTTATTTAATTAACCCAAGTTATTTTATTTAATTAGGAATTTTATTTTAAATAAGGAGTTTATTTTGTTTTCCAGAATTAGTATTCTTCCAGAATATTCTCTCTCTATTATAAATAGAGGTCGAATGTTAGGGCATCGAAGTCTTGTTTTTGTTCTCCAGAATTCATATTAATAAAAGAGTTTTCTCAACCCTCGGTGCTTTATCCTCGTCAGGTAAACGATGTTACCCCTTTTGTTTGATAATACGATAATTATCCTCGTCCGGCAATACGTGTATCAAAATTGCCTACATATGTAGCATCACGCTACATCAGTTGGTAATCAGAGCCCAAACACGATTCGATTGGAGGACCGATTCTACTTCAAATCGTGATTGATCATATTATTTGGTTTGGTTTTCACATTGCAAATTCATCCAGTTTTAAGGTTGATTGTATTCTGTATTGAGACTCAATAATGGCTGGTGACGATGTTAATAACGATCGAGTTGAGCAGCTCGAAAATTCGTTTAAACGGCTTGAGGAAACAGTCCAGAAGTCTTTGCAACAGATAACTCAAACCATAGAAGGTCTAACGACACGTGAGAATGAAGATCAACCAGTTTTTGATGTTCCACGACGACCAAACAGGGGTCGCGGGAATGGTCGACCTCAAAGGCAACCTTTTCAGCAACACAATTATGGCGGTGAAGATTTTGACGTTGAGAACGAGTATGAAGATGAACGGGAAGTCAGTGGAATGCGTTTTGGTCACCGGGGTGCTGTTGATTTTGATTACCGTCAACGAGCCAAAGATGTCCCGACTTTCCACGGTTCAATGAATGTGGAAGATTTCTTGGATTGGATGAGTGAATTGGATACCTTTTTCAAGTTCTATGAAATTCATATGGATAATCAAGTTAATCTAGTTGCATATAAACTAAAGGGTGGTGCACAATCATGGTGGAAGAACTTGCAAACTGTACGGGAGCGACAAGGGAAACTTCCCATCGTTAGTTGGGAAAGAATGGAACGAGAATTACATAGGAGGTTCCTTCCACCCAATCATGATCAGATATTGTTTAATCTTCTTCAAAATTGTGCTCAAGGAAATCGTTCTGTGGAAGTATACACCGCTGAATTTCATCGTTTGTCATCAAGGAATGATTTGTCAGAAACCGAGTCTCAACAAGTGACACGGTATATCAATGGATTACGTCCAGAAATCCAAGATAGAATCTCTCTTGTTCCTGTATACACGTTGGACGACGCTTATAATCTCGCGATTAGGGCTGAGAATCAACTTGCAAAGAATAACCGCTCAACTTTATTTCCTTCCACAAACAGAAACAAGTTTGTGTCAAACGCTGGACAATCAACATCCAAACCAGAAGGCAGTGAGTCTGTTCAGAAATTGTCTACTTTGGGCACGGGAAAACCTACTGGTACACTTGTCAGCAAGTCTACAAGTACAAACTCGTATGCACGACCCGAGAAGTCTTCAAGTACAAACCCGTATGCACGACCTGTAATCGGGAAGTGTTTCAAGTGTGGGGCACCTGGTCATCGTTCAAGTGAATGTAGGGAAACTGGTGGAAAGATTAATTTGGCCACTAGGGAAGACGATTAGGGGGGGGGGGGGGGGGGGGGGGGGGGGGGGGGTGGGGGGGGGGGATGGGGGGGGGGGGGTGGGGGAGGGGGGGGGGGGGAAAAGGGGGGGGGGGGGTAAAAAGAGGTGGGAAAAAAGGAAAGGGGGGGGGGGGGGGGGGGGGAATTAAAGGGGTGCGGGGGGGGAAGGGGGGGGGGGGGGGGGGGAGGGAAACAAGGGAATGGGGGGGGGGGGGGGGGGGTGGGGGGGGGGGGGGGGAATGGGGGGTGGGTGGGGGAAGAGGGGGGTAGGGGGGGGGGGGATAGAGGTGGGGTAGTGGGGGGGGGGAGGACTCTATAGATAATACCTAACGACAGCGGGGGTAAAAACTATAATGTGGTGGGTGTTGGGAAGGAGGGGTTGGGGGCGCAATGGGGGTACAGCTGTGTGGGGGGGGAATGGGGGGGGGGGGGCGAGGTGAGGCTAAAGTGGGGTGGGGGGGGGGAGTACCATGTTGGTGGTTAAAAATCAGGGAGAGGGGGATCAAAAGTTGGGTAGTGGTGTTGGTGGGGGGGTTTGGGTGGGGGGGGTTGAGTGGGGGGGGGTGGGGTGTCGGGGGGGGGGGGGGGGTGAAGGGGGGGGGGGGTGGGGGAAAGTGGGGGGGTGGTGACGAGGGGGGGTATATAAGGTAGGAAAGGAGGTAGGGGTGGGGGGGACGGGGTGGAAAGGGGACATTGGGGGAAGAGGTGGGGGGGGAATAAATTGGGTTAACGGAAGAAAGGGGGGGGGGGGTAGGCAAAAACAGGGGAGGGAAACAGGGGGGCGGGGGGGGGATGGGGGTCCATGTGTTGGTGGGGTGTGGTGGATACACAAAACGGGGGACAAAAAACAAGGGGGGGGTTGGGGGAAATTATCGTTAGATTAACCCAAAACACTGTGGGTGAGGGGTGTGTGGTGTGCATGGTGGTGCTGTGTGTGGGTGTTTTGTGTGTTTGGTGGTGTTGCAAATAGGTGGGGGAAGAACCAATCCACAACGCCAAAGACCTTGTCCTTCAAAACTTACTGTTGTTTTTTTGTGGACACGCACGCCATTCATGGATTTACTTTAACCCTTTTTGATGTGTGTTAGGTTTTGTGTCGTTGTCGCAGCTGTGGGTTTGGGTTGTTGTGTGTTGTTATGTTCATGGGTGGTTGTTTGTGTGTTATATTGTGTGGTACAATCAAAATGTGGGGGTGGTGGGTTATAACACACCTCCATGTGTTGGCAACTAAATGCAGCACCAACGAGGGGGGGTGTGTGGTGTTGTGGGGGGGGTGTTGTTGCTTCCCTTTTTACGTGGTTGTAATGTTGCCCCCCCTTGTTGTGTTCACGGATGGTGGTGCGGGGGAACCTGATGTCTAAATCACAACCGGATTTTGAATCCCCAACTCTAACAAATCACGGGGGGGGTGGGGTGCCCACCTGGTGTGTGGTGTGGGGGGGTTTTGTGGTCGGTGGTGTGGTGTGGTGTGTGGGGGTGGGGTGGAAAACCCTCGTGTAACACGGGAGTGTGTTTGATGTGGTTTCTCACAGAACTGGGGAACCTGCGATTTGTTGCAAGAACCACACTGTGGTGTGGGGAAATTGACAGGTGGCCAAGGTCACGAATCTAGTGGATGGGGGGGGCGTTGGTGTGTGGGGAATCAAAATACAACTGAATGCCACCAAAATGATATTGGGGGGGTTTCAGTGGGGGGTTGGTTTGTAAGGGTGGTCGATGGTCGGTGGGTCCAAAAACCTCTTGCTTATTTTTGGTTGTGTTGGGTGTTTGTTTGTGTTCATTCATGTTGTGTACATCTACTTCTTGTTTGTGTGGTGGGTTTTGTGTGCGGTGGTTGTGGTGTCTGTCCTTGTAAAGACCCTGCCAACTTTGTGTTTGTGTTGTGTGGGTGGTGGGTGTGCGGTTTGGTTTTTTCTTTGGAGATGTGTGGTGGGTGTGGTTAACCGTGGTGGTGGTAATGTCCGTTGATAAGTGTTACCCGCCGGTGGGGGGGGGTGTTTGCTTGTTGGTGTTGTGGCCTTGTTACCTTTATTTGTGTTCTATACTGCTCCCGTTTGTTAACGCCACCGTCCTGACCTTTTCTGTATG
Source organism: Tanacetum coccineum (assembly GCA_026074375.1). NCBI lineage: Eukaryota > Viridiplantae > Streptophyta > Magnoliopsida > Asterales > Asteraceae > Tanacetum > Tanacetum coccineum. The sequence continues at coordinate 25,344 of BQNB010078741.1, read as the reverse complement.
GTTTGTTGTATTTGGTGTGTTGTATGTTTGTAAGTGTTTTTTTTGAATGTTTTTTTTTGGATCCGCTCTGTTTCCTACAGGCAATTAGGTTTGTGTGTGTTTTGAGTGGTGGGTTGGGTGTTGTGCGTGGGGGTAATTTTGTGGGTTTGGTGTGGTGGGTTGTGGTGGTGTGTGGGTGGTGGGGGTGGTGTGGGCTCACCCGTCTTTAAAAGCCCCTTGAAACCACATAACCTCAGTTTTGTGTTTTCATATGCGTGTTTGTGGGTTGTTGCACGGTTTCTTTGTGGGGGGGGGGTGGTTGTGTTGGATCCTTGGCGGTTTTGGGGAGTGTGGGTCCGGGGTGTGGTGTTTTGTTATCCAAACCCCTTGTGGGGTTCTACGTGGCGTGGGGTGGTGGACCTGGTTGTAATGTTGTGCAGGTGGTGACAAATAACCATAACTAACTCAACACACTCTTTTTTTTTATGTTAAAACCAAACTTATTTTTTTTTTTTTCCCCCAGAGATCTCCCCTCAATTCTCCCACGAACCAAAATTTTTTGTTTTTTAACTAACACTTACCCAAAATTTTTTTTGTTTTATTTTTTTTTTATATTTTTTTTTTTTTCGAGTTATTATTTTTTCTGTTTTTTATTCATTTCTTTCTTTTTGTAAAACCCTTCACCAACGCCTACTCATACATGTTTTTTTTTTTTGTGGTTTTTCAAACGTACACATTCCCCTTTTGTTTGCCTATATTTTTATTTATGTTTTTTTGTTTGTAAATGTTTTTTGTTTTTTGTCGCCCTTTTTGTTTTTCCATAGTTTTTTCATCAGCTTTCCCCGCCGCCGCTTTTGCTGTTTCGGGTTTCTTCGGCACATCAGTGCACTTTTTTTTTTTTTCGCCCTCAATTCCGCTTTTTTTTTGTTTTTTTTCTACATCGACCCCCCTATGTTAGTTCTACGCCTGCCACCCAACCTACCTTTATATTTTGCTTTTAAGTTCCTTAAATATCTCCCCACTTTATTCTTTTTGCTATTTATTTTTTTGTTTCGCCCTTGTTTTGTTTTTCTTCATTTTAGTATTTTACTGCCCCCCCTTGGGTTTTTTTTATAACTCGCAACCTGTTTATGTTTTTTTTTACTCCCCATTTTTTCTCTTTGCTTTTTCCATTTTGTTTGTATTTTCCTGTCTTTTTGTTTTTCAATCTCTACTTTTTTTTGTTGTTTACCGTTGTTTTTTCGACCCAACATTGTTTTCTACACTTCATGTCAATTTGTCGGGGTTTCGTTGGGTGGGGCGAGTGTGGCCCACCTTGTAGTTTGCTAATTTTACGACTGACTTTTGGGAAACTTTGGGGTTGTGTTTTTTGTGCGTGAAGTGTTGTTGTGACTGAGTTGTTAAATGTTTGTGTCTGATAACCACGTGGGTGTTGTTTGTTTAACCTCCCGTATCTTGTCTTTGTGTTGTGAGTGTCGCCCGTTTTTTTTTTTAAAAACACCCACATGCCCATTTTCTTTTTACCTCCTACCTTTATTCCCAACAACCGTTTTTTTTTTTTGTTTTTCCCTTTCGACATCTATATTTCTTTTTTGTTTTTATTTTTTTTTTCTTTTTTCTTCTTGTTTCCAACACTTTTTTGTGTTTATTTTTTTTTTTTTTTTTTTGTTCCCCTCCCACCTCCATGTTCCTGTTTTAAAATTTTGTTCTGTGTTTGTCCTCGGTTTGGTTTGTGTCTATCCGCCCCTCTTATTTTTTTTTCTTGTTTTTTTTTTGGTTTGTTGGTTTTTTTCCTTTTTTTTGTGTTTTTTTTTTGTCCGTTTGTTACTTCGCCCTGTATTTTTTTGTTTTTTTTGTTTTTCGCTTACACCCACACCCACTACCAGTCTCATTTGTTGTTTGTTTTTTTGTTGGTTCTCCCATTCTTTTTTTTTTTGTTTTTTTTTTTGTTGTTTTTTTTTTTTTGTTCTATCTTTTCCCCTTTGTTCACCGGTAAATCGCCGTGTACTACCCATAAACAAACACAATGCCTAGCCCTCACACACTCAAACAAAGTGGGAGTTGTGGACGGTACTGGGTTTGGGTTGGTGGGGGTGAGTAGAACACCCAGCCAACATCGTTGGTTTTTTTTTTGTTGGTTGTGTGTGTTTCTTAGTGTTTCTACATCCCCAAAATGTTCTACCACAACATCAGAGAAAACACCACGAATAATGATTTAGTTGTTTACTCATTACAGCTCGTTTTTTGTGTATCTTTGTTGTGGTATATGCGTATAGTGGTGTTGGTGGGGTGGCGATGTGTTGGGGTGTTGTGTGTGGCGTTGTTTACATTGTTGTTTTGTACCTTACTGTATTGTGTGTGGTTTTCGTTGTGGGTTGTGTTTGTTGTTTGTTTTTACCCGTTTTTTTCAATATTGTTGTGGGTTGTGGTGTTGTATGTTGACTTTGGTTCCTCTTTTGTACCCACAGGTGTTCCTGTTGGGTAGTCCACCCGTGTCTGTTGGGGTTGTGCTTGTTTGCGTTGTGTTATCGCATGGTTTATTGAATGTTGGGGTGTTTGTGGGGTGGTGGGTTGGCATGACCGACCAGCACACCAACATTAGATTGTGGTGTTGGTTGGTTTTGAAGTGTGTTTGTTGTACAGGTTTTTGTTATTGTGTTTTGGGCGTTGTGGGTGGGGGTGGTGTTGTTTGTTTTTTCCTTGTTGTATTAGGGGCCAGTTTGGGACTGGTGTTTGGTGTCACTGTTTTGGTGTTTTGTTTGTTGTGGTGGTGGGGTGGGGGGTGGTGGATACTCCCCGTGGGTTGGTTGGGTTGTTCATCACAAATTCGGCGCAATAAACCACCCGCCTCACAAATCGTTAGTTATTTGTTTTGTTATTTGTTTTGTTTGTAGCCCATTTTTTTTTTTGTTTGTCTTCTTTTTTTTTGTAGGTGGTTTTTTTTTGGGTATTTGTGTTGTTTTGTTGTTTGTGTTTGTGGTTTGTTGTGTAACCTGTTTGAGGGGTGTGTTGTGTAAGTGTGGTTTGTTTTGTCACGGAGGTCTGGTTTGGATTGTTGATACATTGTGTGGTGTTTTGTTTTTTTTTTGTTGATGTTGTGTTGGGTTGGGTGAGTTTTTTTTTTTGTGTGTTGTGTTTTACAAAGTCCGTCTTAGTCTTTTTTAAACCCAAAACTTTGTTTTTTTTCCCCACATTGCCCCACTTTTTGACCCCGTTCCTTTTTTTTTTTTTTTTTTTCTATTATTTTTTCCCCCCCTGTGTGTTTGTTTTTTTTTTGTTTTTTTTTTTTTTTGTCTGGTTTTTTTTTTTTTTTTCTTTTATGTTTTTGTTACCGCAAGCCTGATCCTTCACTTTTTTGTTAATTTAGCCTCCATGTTTTTTCTTTTTTTCCTTTTTCCTGAATCCATGATTTTGTTATTTTTTGTGGTTTTATTCTTTGTTTTATTTTTTTTTTGTTTCTCTTACCTTGTTTTTTTGTACCCTTATTGTTCACCCTACCTCCTTGTGTTCCCCTTTTTTTTTTTTATCGTTTTGCCCCCCCACCATCTTTGTTTTTTTTATCAACTTATTTTTTGTGTTTTTCCGAAACACCCCCCCTAGGTAGTTGCGGGTTTTGTTCAAATACGACCCTTTAATTGAGATCCTCCTGGTTAAGGTGTTTGTGCTGACTTTTTGTCTCGCACTTTTTTTTTCATTATACTGTTTTGGTTTGTTTTTTTTTTTTGTTTTTAACCTGTTCACATCTTTTTACTTTGAGGTTTGACAGCCCTCCTGTTTGTTTGTTTTGTTTTATTTGGATGTTGTTGAAACTGAGGTTTTGGTTTTTTGAACTATCTTCTACAAGTTTGTTTTTTTTTTTTTTCCTCATACCTCCGGGCTTTTTTTAACTGTTTGTGTTTAATTTTGTTGTTGTTTGTTTGGTTCTCATTTTTAGCCTTTTTTTTTTTTTTAAAGTTTTTCCCACCCATTTATTTTTTGTTTGTGTGGGTAGTGTTCTTCAACCGCTATCCATTGCCATCGTGTTTTTTGTTGTTTTTCATCCTAACCAACGCTTTTTGTTTGTTCCACCTGTTTTTTTTTTTAAATTTTTCTTGGTGTTCCTTGTTTTTGTTGTTTTTTTTTATTTTTTTTGTTCTATTTTTTGTTTTTTTTATTCTGTGGTTTTGGGTTGGTTTGTTTCTGTGTTTGTTGTTTTTCCGTTTTTTTTTTTTTTTGTTTTTTTTCAATATGTATTGCTCACCCCATTTTTTACCTTTGTTGGGTGTTGGAACCTTCCAGCCGTGGTTGATGAGCTGTTTTTCCGATACCTTTTACATTTTCTTCATCCACTTAGTTTGTGTTTGGTGTGGTTGTTTGGTTTGTTACCACTCCAGTAAACCCTTTTGTATGTACCATTTTTCGCTTTTTTTTTGTGGTGTGTTTTTTTTTTGTAGCTTTTGTGTGTTGGTTTTTGTGTTTGATTGTTTTCCAAATTGTTCTCCTATTTTTTTTTTTGGTGTCTCCGACCCTACTGTGGGTACTTGTGGACACATGGTTTTATGTGGTCCCCCCACTTGTGTATGGGGTTGGCCAACACTTCACTTGGGGGTGTGTCGTGCCCCCACTTAATTTTTGTTTCACCCCACGTGGCGGTGCGCTGTGTTCGGTTACTGGGGAACTTTTGTGGTGTTGTGGGTTTGTTTGACATCTTTCCCTCCCTGATTGGTGCTGTCTGGTTGGGTTGTGTGTTTTTTGTGGTTAACACCTTGTTTGTCCATAAAACTCACTCACTTTTTTTTATACAATTTTTTTTTTGATGTTTCTTTTGTGACCAAACCCCATGTTTGTTTTTTCTTCTTCTTGTTGTTGGTGTCCACATTTTTATTCTGTTATTTTTTTCATGATTCTTTCTAGCTCCCACCTCTACCTTTTCTAATTTTTTTTTGCTACTTTTTTTTTTTTCTATCTTCTTTATCACGCCTCTTTTTTTTTTTTTTACAGTTCATTTTTTTTTTCCGATATGTTTTTTATTAATTTTTCCATTTGTTTTTTTTTTTTGTCGCCATTTTCTTTTTTTAAAACACTGTACCTATTTTTTTTCTTCTTTTTTTTTTTTTTTTTTGTTTTTTTTTTTTTTTTTTTTTTTTTTTACTCATTTTTATTTTTTTTTTTTTTTCTTTTTCCCTATTTTATTTTAATCCAATGATCACATTTTTTTTTATTTTGTGTCCCAACACCCTTTTTTTTTTTTGTATTTTTTTCTTTTTTTTTTTTGTTTTCTTTTTTTTTTTTTTTACCCATAAATTTTTTTTTTTCTCCGACTTTTTTTTTTTTTCCCCCCCCCCAACCACCAACTCCCCTTTTTTATTTTGCCCCAATTTTTCTTTTGTTTTTTTTTATTGTTATTATTTTTTTTTTATTTTATTTTATTTTTCCTTAAATTTTGTCTTTTTGTATTTTTTTCCATTTTTATTTTTTGCACTTTTTTTGTTTTTTTTTTTTACCTTCTATTTTATTGTTATATTTTTCTTCATGCTTTTCCGGTCTTTTCTTCCTTTTTTTTACTTTTTTTTTTTTTTTCTCCATCCTTATTTTGCTTTGTTTGTTCCATCCCCACCAAAGTTTTTTTTTTTGTTTTTTTTTTTTTACACTTTTTTTTTTTTTTTTTATTCACCTTATTTCTTGTTTATATAACACATCTTTTTCTTTTTTTTTTTTTTCTTTTGTTTTTTTCCCCTTTTTTTTGTTTTTTGTTAATTCCTTTTTTCTTGGTTTTTGTTTTGTTGCCGCGTTTTTTTTTTGTGTTTTATTTACTTTTTTTCCCTTAACCCCTTGCGTATTCCCATTTTTTTTTCTTTTATACCAATTTTTTTTTTTGTGTTCTTTTTTTTTTTTACCCCCGATTGTCCACTGTTTGCCGTTTTTTTTTTTATTTGCCTTTTTTGCCCATTTTTTGTAAACCACATATACAACCAACTCTCCCAAAAAACATTAAACCTAACCCCCCAACTTGGAGTTTTCCCCATCCTTTTTTTTTTCTTTTATTTTTTTTTTTTTTTTTTATAAATCATAGAAATTTTATTTTTTTTTTTTGTTTGGTGGGTTTTTGTGTGGCACTACTTTTTGCTCTATTCTTTTGTTATGGTGTTTGTTTGGGGTGGTTGTGGTGGTGTATGTCCAGTTTTTGTTTTTTTTGGGTCCAGTTCAGAATGGTTGGTTGTTTGAGTCCACCCTTTGTTTTTTTTGTTTTACTTTTTTTTATTTGGGTTGACCATCCCCCCCCACCTTTGTGGTACACACACCCCAGTTTTGTTTTATTTTGGTTTAGTTCAGCACTTTGTGTGTTGTTGTGTCATTTGGTTCCATTGTGTGTGTTATTTGTGTTGCAACCCTGGTTGAGGATTTGTGGGTTTGTGCATTTGGGATTTTTTTGTGTGGTCATGGGGTGGGTTGTGGGCCGACGTGGTTTTGGTTGTTCCTTTTGGTTGGTTGGGTTAATGTGGTGGAAGACACGTTTTTTGGTATCGGTGTGGGTGGGGTGTGTGGTGTGGAGTGTGGTTTTGTACCCTCACTCCGGGTTTCGTGTTTAAAACGTGGGTGTGTGTGTGGGGTGTGGTATATTTGTGGTGGAGGTTGCCGTGTGTTTCACCAGGGGGGCGGGGTTGTGGGTTAGTGTCATGTGTGGGTGTTGGTTGCTGGCACCGGCACCTTGTTTTGGTCTAAACCTTTTTAGCCACCCCATGTGTTGGTACCGGATGTGGTTCGTTGTGTGTGTTTACTGGTTGGTGTTGTGTTTCCTATTAGTCTTTTTGGTGGGGGTGTTTTGTTTTTTTTATTGGTACTTGGTTTTTATGTGTTGTGTGTGTGTGGGTTTGATTTGTTTTCTTATTTTGATGCCTTTTCCCGTGGTCATCCGGTCAGGGGGGTGGGGAGTGGTGGTGGGGTCCCGGCGTCCCCTACCTTTGTGGGTGTTTTGGGTCGTGTGGGGTTGTGGTTTGCACGGACCAATATCACATTGTTTTGTCCCCCCTTGGTTTTGGTTGTGTGTATGGGACGTGTGATTCCCCAACTTTTGTTCCGTGTTGTTGTTGGGTGTTGGCATATTAACATTACCCTGCTTCCCGTGTGTGGTTGTTTGTTTTTGGTTTTTGGTACATGTATTTAGTTTTTTGTCCCGACAAACCTTTGTCCTCGTCGTTGGTTTCGTGAGAAGTGTGTGTGTTTGTGCCCATTTGTTTGAGTTCCGTTTACTAACATCTTTTTGTTCGTACTCCAGATTGTGGTATTGTGTTGTTTTTGTGCTTTTTTTTGTTTTTTCGCCCCGCACTTCCGTTTTGTTTTTGTTGTGGGTTGTTTTTGTTGGTTGTTTTTTTTTGTCCAATATTTCCACATTTAAACTGACTCTCGTTGTCTTTTGAACTTTACCCTTCCTTGTTGTGCTTGTGTGTATGTGTGTCCTGGGGTTAGTCCCTGGGTGCCCCTTTTTCGTGGTGTTTTGTGTGTCTGTGTTTTCAATAAAGTGGAGTCCAACACCCGTTTGGGTACTCTCGTTTGGTTTTGCTTTTATGTTATTTGTTTGTTTTGGTCTTTTTTTCTTTTTAACTCTCTCATGTGTTTGGTGTTGTTTGTTAGGTTTCTAGTTGCTTTGTTTGTTGATACCTGTTTTCCAGTGTTTTGGTTTGTGTGTTAGGGACACAAATTCGGTTTGTGTGTGTGTGTGAGTTGTGGCTTGTGGGGTTTGTTACAGGGTGGGTGTTTTGTTGTTTCACTATTGGTTGAATGAATTTTTTTGTTGTATCCTATTTCATGTGTGACAAGATTTTGTGGGTTGTGTTATTTGTGAGTTTTGTTTTTTTGTGAGGTGTTTTGTGTTTGTGTCACTTTTTTTTATGTATTTTGTTGTGTTTATTATAACCTTTAGGTTTTTTTTTTTGTTTTTACCACCCCCTACACCTGTGTTTTTTTTGTCTCCACCAACCCCCTTTGCCCCTTTTCATTGGGTTGTATGGGGTTTTTATACTTGTTTTTTTTTTGTGTGTTTGCTGTGGTACTGAGTTTGTTTAACACGTTTTTTGTGTGTTTTGTGTTTTCTTTTTCCCACTTGTTCACATCCTTCTGTCCCGATGGTGTTGTCTTCTTTTTTTGTGTTTTTTTTTTTTTGTTTTGTTGGGTGGTTAGTGTGTTGTAGATACTTATGCATACGCTTTTTTATCCATGTTGTGTTTTTTTTTTAGCCCCCACGTTTTGGTGTTGCCCGCTGATTTCCTGCATACACAGCCTTGTTTCTTCCAATTTTTGTCCCACTCTGTTTGACTGTGGTTGTTGTCTTGGGGTTGTTTGTTTGTTTTGTTCAAACCACCTCAATCCAATCTTATTTGTTACATTTGTTTTTGTTTGTGTTTTGGTTGTGTACCTTTTTTTTGGGTGGTGTTGCCACACTGTGTTTCCCTTAATCTTTGTTTTTTGTTGTTTTATTTTTTTTGGTTGTACTTGTTTGATAATGCATTCGTTTCTCCATTTTACTTGTGTGGTTGTGATTTTGTAATTGTGTGTTTTATTTCCTCTTAGAACCAAAACAAGGTTTTTTGTTGTTGTTGTAACCCTCCTTTTATTTTTTGTTTGTGTTGTGTTGTTCTTTTGTTATGTTGTGTTTTGTTTGGTGTCACTTCTCTTGTTGGGTGTGGTACTCGTGTGGTGGGTCGTTGATTTTGTTTGTTTTGTATGTGAGGTTGGGTGTGGGTGGGTGTGGGTGCATGCCCAAGTTGTTTTTGATGTGTGTTTTGTGCTCCAACACCATGGTTGTTTTCCTTGTGGTGGGTTTTTGTTTTTCTTTGTTATAGGTGGTTTGGAGGGAGGTGCCACAAATGAGATTTTAACACTGGGTGTGTGTTTTGTTGTGTTTTTTGTTGGTTTTTTTGTGGTTGTGTGGTAGCCCACCACGGTTTTTTCTTTGCACCCCCTTCTTTTTGTCAGCCCACAAGTCCATATATTGACTCCTGTTGTTTTGTGTCACCCTTTTTTTTTTATTGTCCCATTTTGTGCGACCGTGTGTTGGTTGTGTACCTGTATATATGGACCACGTGTGGGTTTTGGTTTTATTTCCCACCTTGTTTTTGTTATGTTTTTTGTTGGTTGTGTTCTGTTTTATGTGTTGTTTCTTACATACAATACAACATCCAACACTCTCTATGCAATTTTTTTTTTTTTTTTTGTTGTTACAGTTTAGTTTTCACCCCATTGTGTCCCCACACCCCACTACACAATTGAGTGTTTCCCAGACATGGTGGCCTGTGTGGGACTTTTTTTTTTGTGGGTTGTTGCTCACAATAGGTGTTTTGGTTTTTTGTATATACTCACAATTCCTCGCATAAACACCTGCACCCTTTGTTGTTTGTGTGTGTTGGTCGACCATACATTTCCGTGTATTCAAGTTTTTCTCTTTTTTAACCAAAAACACAACCCTTCTCTTATGCTTGCTTTTTTTTTTTTTTTCACGGACTTTATTGTTTGTTTTTGGTCCAAACTTTTTTTGTTTCTACTTGTTGGTATTTTTATTTTCCTTTTTTTACTTTGTTAGTGTTTTCGCTTCCATTTTTTTTATTTTTTGTGTTTAGTTCACTTTTTTTTCGCATTAAGGTACGACCACGTGACACATCAGCACAAATTTCCCCTATCTTTTTTAGATGAACTTGTGTGTTTTAGTTTTGTGTTTTTCGTATTTTTGTTTGGTTTTCAACCACTCACAAAACAAACCTCCCATTTTTTTTTTATATTATTTGTTTTCAATCTTTTTATGTTTTTTTTTTTGTTTGTTTTTTTTTATACTTACTTTGTTTTTCCATGTTGTTTTTTTTTTCTTGCTCATACATTTTGTTGCTTTTATTACCACAATCACCCTTTTTTTTTTATTTCTATTATTATTTTTCTTCCTTTGCTTTTTTTTTTTTTTTTTTACATTTTTTTGACTTTTTTTTTTTTTTTAAAACAATTTTTTTTTTTTTTTGTTTTTTTTTCCCCCACCTTTTCTTTTTTTAGCCATTTTTTGTTTCAACACTTTTTTTTTGTTTATTTCTTTGCATCAACTTTTTTGTTTTTTTTTTTTATGACCAAAAATTACTTTTTACTTTTTTTATTTTTTCCCCCTTTTTACCCTTTTTTTTTTTTTTCAATGTTTGTTATTTTGTGTTTTATGTTTGTTAAATCCTTTTTTTTTTTTTCCACCTCTTATTTAAAACCTATTTTATATCCACTCCCACCACCTTTTTTGGTTTTTTTTTTTTTTTTCCATCTACCATTCTTTTTTTGTTTATTGTACCATTTTTACCTTTTTCTTGCCCCTTAGTTAGTTTCTTCATTTTTCACGAACCCCTTTTCTTTTTTTTTTATTATGTTTTTTTTTTTGCTCTCCCCTCTTTTTTTTTGTTTGTGGTTGGACTTTTGGTTCCCCCTTCCCTTTGAAGTGGTGGTTTGATATGGGTTTTCCCTGTTTTTGTTGTGGGGTAGTTTGTTTGGGTTAGGGTGGGGTTCACTTTGTAGTGTGGGGTGTGTGGTTTTCTATCAAACCAGTTCACACCCTCGGTTTGTTTTCTTGTGAGTTGGGTGGGCTGGTGTGGTTGGAAGACATTCGAGTCGGCATCAACATTATACCCCATAGTTTTAAAGTTAACTGCCCTTATCATTTCAACTCCGTGGGTTTCTTTTTGGTCTGTATTCGTTTAAACGTGTGTCATGAACTTCTGTTTTCTTTTTTTTGTTTGTACATTTTATCCCAACTTTTTCATCGGGTTTGTTTTTTTTTGTATTTGTTCATCTTATGAAACGGAATTAACACCCCCATTTTTTTTTCTTTTATCCTTTTTTTTTCGTGGTTTTTGTTTAACACTCAATAACTTTGTTTTTTTTTTTTTTTTTTTTACCTTTTATTTCCCTTCCTTGTTGTGTTCCCCTTTTTTTTATGTTTTTTTATATTCCTCTGTGGTAGTTTCGTGTGTTACGCTGGTTTATTTGGTTTTGGTTTGATCGACCCTCTATTTTTATTTTTTTTTTTTTTTTTTGTCGTTTTTTTTTTTTTGTTCTTTTGTATTTTTTTTCAATTACTTGTGCCGTTGTGGTGTGTGTTTGTGGAGCCTGTTGCTGTTACCCTGTTTTCGTTTTGTGTTTAGTCATCCCTATTACCTGTATTTGCTCCTTCCAATTTACTCTTTGTTTTTTTTTGTTTTGTATTTTTTCGTTATTTGTTTGATTTGTGTTTTATGTTGGTGTTTCACTTTGTTTAACCCTGTTTCTTGTTTTTTTTTTTTGTTTTTCCACACAAATTATTTAGACCCATCGCATTTTGTGTTTTTGTTGTGTTCTAAAAAACTGTCGTGACTCCCTTTGTCCCTTTTGTGTGTTGGTGTGGTGGTTTTCACCTTCCTTTTTTTGTGAGCTTCCCATTTAATACATTTTGGTTTGGGTGGTTGTGTGTTTTTTTGCCTTTTATTTTTGGTTCTCGTTTTTTTTTTTATTTTAACTTGGACCCACAATTTTTTTAGTTTTTCACTCTTTTTTTTGGTTGTTTTGTTGGGTGTTGTGTGTGTTTGTCGCAATTCCCCGTGGGGTTGGTGGGTTTTTGGTGTTTTGTTGTAGTTCCCCATGTGTGACCGGTGTTTTACCCTGTTTGTCCCTGTTTTTTTGTTTGTTTGGAGTGTTTTGTCTTCCCATATTTGGTGGTGTTGGTTTTCTACCCCATTGGTGATCCACAACCATGTCATCACCACCTTTTTGGTGTTTTGTTTTTTTTTATTTTTTGTGGTCTTACTGTTTTTTTTTTTTGTTGGTTGATGTTTTTGTTTTTTTGTTGTTGTTTTTAACTTTTTCCATTTTTTTTCTGTTTTTTTTGGTTTTTTTCTTTTTTTCTTCCTTTTTTTTGTCTTTCGTCGTTTTTTTTATTTTTATTTTTGTGTTTTTCTTTTTTTTCTTTGTTCTCTTTTTTTTGTTTCATCCTTTCCTTTTTTTATCCCTTTTTTTTTTTACCCCTTTGTCTCTTTTTGTTTTGGTGCCAATCCTTTTTTTGTTGAATGTTTGTTTTGGTTTCATTTTCCAAAACCAGTTTTTTTGTTTTACTGGTTGTATTTTTTTTTAATTTTTTATTCCCTTTTATATTATCCTCTTGTGGTTTGTTCGTGTTGGTCTTGGTTGTGTTTACCCGCTTTTCCTGTTTTATGGCACTGTTTTGCCACGGTTCGTTTAAATTTTGTTACTTTGTTTTTTGTTGTTGCTTTTTGGTTGATTTTTTGCTATACGTTTGTTTTTCCCCATCCTGCTTTTCATTGAAGACCCTTCTTTTTTTTCACGTTTTTTTTTCTACCAAATGCCCCGTTGGCCAGCACCAGGAGCAAACACCACTACAAAATGTAAACTAACATCCCACATTCTTGTTGTTCCTGGGGGTGTCTGTTTGGGGTTAATGTGGTGTTGTTGGTTTAACAATACGGTTTTTGTTGTTTTCTCATATGTTTGTTATCACCTTTTCCCTTTTGTGTTTGTGTAGACGTGTTCGTGTGTTTGTATTTGATGTGTTTGGTTTGTTTTGGTTTGTGGGGTGGGATCGCTGTGGTGTGGTGTCCTTTGTGTGTCATCCCTTGTGACTGATTGAACGTTGTTGGGTGTTTGCTCCGGGTCGTGTTTGTTTGTTTATTTTGTTTTCCCTGTGTTGTAGGTTGTGTTCAAAAGCATGCCGTGTGTGTTTTGTTCTGTTGGTGTTGGTGTCGGAGTTGGTCTACTTGGGTGTGTTGTGGTTAGTTGTTGGTTTCTATATGCGTGTGTGCTTGTAAGTGGTTTGATGGGGCTTGGTGGTTAGTGTAGGCCATTTCATCCTTGTATGATCCTGGAGTGTTGGTTGGGGGTTCGTTGAACTTTGTGGTGTGGATGTTTTGGGTTTGTTGGTGGTTTTTGTTGTTGTGTGTGGTGGTGTTGTTTTTGGTTGTTTTGTTAAAATTTTTGTTGTGCTCCACTCTTCTACTCCATCCGACGCATGCACTTTGTGTTGTTTATTTTTGATTTATCAGCCTGTTATAACCGTTATTTTTGTTTCACTTTTTTATATTTTCTCCCGTCTGTTTTTTTTTTTTTTTTTTTTTTTTTCGTCTCTTTTGTTTTGATTTTTGGTACCCTTCGTTTTTTTTCACCTGTGTTGTTTTTTTTTCATACGTTATTCCTACACCTTTGTTTTCCATTGTTTTTTTTGTTTTTTTTTTTTTTTTTCATTTTTTGATTTTTATTTTTTCCCTACATCCAATTGTACCTCTTTTTTATTGTTACATTGCTTTCTTTGTTTTTTTTTTTTTTTGTACCCTTTACTTTCCTTCTTTTTTTTGTATTACCTTTTTTTTTTTTTTTTTATTTGTATTCATTGCAAACTTTCAACCATTTTTTTAGTTTTTTTGTTTTCACTCCTATCCCTTCATAACTAGCGATTTTACCCCACCTTTCCCCAAGGCCTTTTGCTTTTTCTGTTTTTGATCTTTCTTTTTTTTTTGTTAGCACCCTTATACTTTTGTGCCTACCTTTTTTATTTGTAGTGCACTTGGAATGTTTTTTTTTTTTCCTTTTATTGCATCTATCTTTTCGTTTTTGGTTTTTTGTGTACACTGTATTTTGTGAATGTTTTTATTTTTTACCCATTTTGACACTTTTGTTTTTTTTTTTTTTTTAGCTCACCTCATCCCTTTCTCCTTGTTTGGATTTGTGTTTCCTTTTCTTTTTTTTTTGCTTTTTTGTTCACATTTTGTTAGCTTTTTCCCGCGTAGCACCCTCGTTGTTTTTTCCACCTGTTATATCTTGGTTTTTTTCTTGTTTTTTTTTTTCTTTTTGTTTTTTTGCTTAACCCTTTACCCTTTTGTTTTTTTTTTTTTCCCAATTACCACTATTTTTCCCATATTTTTTTTTTTTACATTTTTTGTTTTTTTTTTTGTTGTTAGAACCCTACTTTTTTTATGTGTTTTTTTTTTTTTTTCTTTTTCTTTTTTTTTTTCTTTTTCTTTTTTTGTTGTCAGTCTCCCCCACCTTTTTTTTTGATGTTGCTCTTGTTTAAGACAACCTTTTTTTTTTGTTTTCTCTTTTTTGTTGTTGTTCCCATTTTTTTTTTTTGTTTTTTTTGTTGGTGTTTTGTTTTTGCTTTTATGGTTGTGTGGTTTTGTAACTTTCTTTTTCTTTTTTTTTTTTTTATCCGCCCTCTTTTTTTAACAATCAATTTTGTTTTTTGTTTTTTTTTTATTTTTTTATTTTTTAGTTTTTCAATAACTATCTTTCCAAACTTCCCACCCCCCCCTCTCCACCCCCCCCCATCCCCCCCCTCGCCCTCCCCCCACACCCCTCCCACCTACCCCCCAATCATCCAACGATTACCCCCAAAACTGGCCCCCCCGCCAGCCCCCCCCACATCACCCAATTCATGTTCCCTAAAACACACCACCACCCCTGACCCCCCACAACGACACCCCCACATGCCAACCCACGGATCTGATTGCCTAACAATCTAAAGAAAAAACCGAACGCGACTCCACGCAAAAATGCCATTCCTTCAAGAAAACTACCAAATAGACGAAGTACTTAAAAAATTATTAATTTTTTTATCAACTATTAAACACTAAATAACAAGCCAAAAACACCAAAAAAAAAAATGTTATTTTACGTAGGAAAAATTGGATGTCAAAAAACTTGAGATAAGGACAAAAGCAAAAGAAAAATTTAAAAATCGCAAAACAAGGTCGAGCATCGTCACTGAGTCCGAATGCGTCGTAGTATTAATTAATTAAAGGAACAAAATTTAAGTTCCTCAAATAATTTATCAAGAGGTACCTGAATATAATTTATTGTTTTGTTGTTCATGCCAACTTGAAAGAAATATGTGCTCTAATTGTAAACTTTGTTATTCGATTACCATTCAGGGATTGTGCTTGCACTTTATTAGTTTCGAAGACTTCACGTCAAACGCGAATATTGCACACTAGAGTTTTAACACAAACTGCGTCAGTATTTCCGAATTTAAAAAAAACTGCCTTTTCAATTTGGTCAAACTATAAAAAACGGTTTCTTTTAGATTTACATCTAAAACTAGAACAATGTTTTGTAGCCCCGCGCTTCGCTTGCGGAATGACGCGGACCATGTTTTTTTATTTTTTATGGTTTGAACAAGCAAAACGACATTGAGACAAAAGTAGATTCATGTGTGTTTCGCTCCACGAAACTATAATAGAATCTGAAAAAAAGTTCAATAGCGGGAGTCGATTCCAGGCGCGTTAGAACGCCATCAACAGAGATACTGACACCGGTATATGTACGTTCACTGGAAACTCGTGGGCTAACAAATTGCGTAGCAAATTCATGACATATTTCAGTTGTATGCCTCAAACTAACAAATTTTGCCGCAACATGTTTGTAGTCTTTGTAAACGACGTGTGATAAACGAAGATATTCGTCGACACATTTGCAATTGCTGCGTCTTGAGCGCATTCCTCGCCAGTTTGCATTTTCTTGTTCGTTTCATTTTTTTCGTAATTACATCACAAACACCATAATCTACAAAAAGCAATTGTGCAATTACCTCCCCTGATTTTATATCGAAGAAAGCTTATTGAGTTTAAACCGCCTCATTTCCACAGCCCTACTTATCAAAAGCGGACCGCTTAATCAACTCGCCACACGTCTACAACATTCATATGTCTTACATGATTTCCTCGCATATGTTCCAAAGAGTACGTCCTAAAAAAAAGCGTGTTTTAAAAGATAATGTAAATTTATTAACGTTCCTTCTTTTTGACTTGGATTCATCCTTAGTAAGTCTACCTGCAATGTACAATATTTTCAAAATAATCACAAAAAGAAAAAGGTCGTTGCGTATTTTTAGGCATATATAATAAACAACACTAAACAGGCAAACAGCTCCTATATAATTTAGACCTTCGGCTCCATACATCCGACTAACCCATGCTTATTCTTGATCACACATTGAGTCTATTTTTCAGGCAATGAAACAGTCCTATATAAGTTCAAGCTGTCAAACATCCCTATGTCAAATGACCTGATCTCAATGGTAGTGCTTAGCAAAGTAGTTGGTTTCATTCTACGCTTTTACACTGATCATATTTTAACAGAACACAACTACTATGTAATTTTATTCTTGCAATTTGTGAACATGATTTGAATTTCATTTAGAAAGCAAATATTTTTAAAATTCTTAGTGAATAAGGTTGAAGAATATATGTGGTCTTGCTGGCATAAACTTTTATAAGTTAACAACTAACCTGGAAATTTTTATAACTTAACAACTAAATGTGGAATGAATTGAGGTTAGTTTGTTGCGACATTGTCTTGGTGGTAACAATATTGGAAATAAATAATTGCGTTACAATTTGCAGCCTAATGTTAAAGAAAAAGCTATCGAAAAGTTTCCATACTGGGATTGCTTTTCAAGAGAAGTCCGCCAAAACGTTTGTTGAAGAACGTTTATTTTAATTTCATAAGAAATCAAATTTTCAAACAACTTACCCGTTCAAACAGGTTATGTATTGTAGCAGGCCCGACACCACCTTTGCAGCTAATTGGAACGCCGCGTAGTTCTGAAATCTGATATAAAAGAAGTACGTTGCTTAGTATTTGAAAATGACGACCCTTACTAAACAAAAGCAATGAAATTCTGTTAAAAATAATGAAAGGTTTTATTTTATTATAATAGCAGTAAATGAGTTAAATTTTCACTTTTTACGTGCTTTGCAATAGTTAAGTCCCATTATCATTCGTGTAGACTTGCAGAATAAAGACGATGAAAGTATTCAAAATCCCTTAGTCAGCAGGGTGTTTGGCACTGTGTGCCGACACATTGCTATTAGCACCTGGGCAGGGTGTTTGGAACTGGTGTTAGCAGGGTGTTTGACACAATGGAATCATCATTTCTTCTTCTCGTGAGGGCAAAAGTATATCGAGTAAATATTTTTATAACAAACTAACATCATAAAGGGTCTAGTTGGTTCCCGGGGATAAAAAAAGGCTACTGCACAATCAAAAAGTAAAACTTGTTATCGCAATTACAAACCCACTTAATCATATAATTAGTTCTAAAACAGAATTGGACGCACCATATGGCTCTGCACCTGTTTGGTTGTGTTGCGCTGACCTTTTGCTCCTGTTACGGCTACAAAAAAGAAGGCACACGTGATTCTATTGTTGTTCATGAAGAAGAACGTATAAAAATGTTGTATGAAAGGCAGACAAATCCATAGAAACAACGCACGTAAAGTCTTTACCTTTGTTACATGTAGAGCTTGATGGGCGATTCTCAATGGCAGTGATGCACGAACGGTTGGTCATATACAGTCTGCGCACGTCTCTATCGGTATAAATGTTCTGCAGTTCTGGTGCTGGTAAAATGTGTTCAGGTAATCCTTCTCGATTGCTTATGTTGGAAGGGGCGAGCTCATAAGTGCTTGGTACTATCGCTAGTAGAAAAGAACAGGTAAGAATGCTAAAAAAAGCGAATTAATTTTAAACTTACAACTAACACCATAGTTTAGAAAAAGATGTTGTTACCTCCATCAACATGATCTATATGTTCCTTCGCCATATCGTTTGGCTCCAAGCATCTTCTAACGTTTATGTTAGGACGAATGTGTTGCCTACTCGCGGTTGGTAAAATCTTCTGTAATAATCTCGTTGGCTTGCTAGCGTTGGAAGAAGAAGGTTCGCTGGTAGATGGCGTGGATTCATAAGCGGCTGGTACTGTCGGCAATAGAAAAAGAACAGGTAATAATGTTTAGAAAGGGAGCTTTATTTTAATCTCACGATTAAAGCCACAATTTGGAAAAAGTTGTTGTCACCTTCGCCACGACAATGAGTATGTTCCTTTCTGCTCATCTCTCTTCCTTTCACTCTCTCTCTAGAAACCTATGAAAACTAAAGAATCATGAGTATGTTCCTTTGCTGATCGCTCGGCTGTTGGTAATTGTGCTGCTTACAGCACTTTTGCGCATCGCGTCTGATGGACCACACCCATAGCGTGACAATACTTGTTAAATGTTGTCAATTCCTTAAATATATTAGCAGCCCGTTGCTCAGAACACCTTCCCTCCTTCGTCATCTGATCAATCAACCATCCACCCAAAAAAAGTCGAGCAGAACCTGCAAAATAAAATGCGTAAAGTTACAAAGTGATTGTACATTCCACGGCCTGAACCCACTCTTTGAAACCACCCACTAAACCCACCTATGAAAGCGACTTAACTGAGAGTCTATAATTGGGTACCATCGCGACTAACTGACACTAAATGTAGGTGCACACCATTTTCCTTAAGCAAAACTGGTGCCACCATACTATGTTTTCTTTTCGCTAATTTAGGCTCTTTTGGTACATTGTTTTCTTTTTTAGCTACTGCAATTAGCTACCATCGACCCCACCTCATCTTTCTTACATTTTTGCATAAATCAAAATACCATAGCCCCACAACTACAGCTTGTTAGATTTTCAAAACGTTGAAAAAACCTAAAAGCTGACCATATAAGTAAAAACAAACACCACGTAAACTACCTCAACGTCATATTATCTTCATTTTATGACATGACAACACATTTGATCATAAAGACGACATAAAAATATAAAGGTCATCAACACAAAGTAAATCCATAAAGAAGATATTACCTTCCTTTCACCTATAAGTTGCGACAAAGCCAAAAATGTTGTCTTAGAATCATCATCCGACCCGGTTAATCCATAGACATATCAATAGCTACTTGTTTTTATCTAAAATCAACAAATCAAAACATAAATAAAGCTAAATTCCATTCCAATTTTTAAAACATAATCACTATACGAAATTAAAAAAAAAACCTTACATGCAAGTGCTAGCTTCATCTTCTTCTCCATCTAAATTCTCGAATCTGCTGCTACGATGTCAACATGAAAATATAGTTTTAAAGATTAATTATGTAATAAAAAACCCCCAAATCTAACAAATAAAATTGAAAGACATCTATGAAAAAAGATAATTACGGACCCAAAACCCTAAAATTTTGATAGAGAAGAAACAACCAATACCTTTAATTTGAGATGTTAATGCTAATATTTTGTTGGTGATGGAAACCCTCTGTTGTTGTTCATGAAGATGAATAGATTGGCATGGAATCAATCACCACTGAGCATCGATTGCCTTTAATGATTTTAGAGAGAGTTGTTGTGTGTGTGTGAGAGAGAGGGAGGGAGAAAGGAAGAAGATGGTATATTTGTGTTGGGGAAGATTCGGGAAGATGAAAGAGGAGTGGGGTGTAGCAACAGTTAATAATAAATAACTAAAAAAAACCTTGGACCGGGTCAACTCGTCGAAACCGACCAAACCCGCCAGAAAAAGCCGGGTCGAGGCGGTTTGCATTAAATGCATTTATGACCCAAGTTCCGGGTTTTAATAAAGTTAATAATAAATCTTTCATAATCTAACCAAATCTACTAAATATTTCCATATTAAGTTAATAAATATTTTGCTTCTAGAAGCTTGTACTTAAATATCATTTAAGTACAATTAGGAAGATTTTGTAAATATCTACAAAAGACAAAATAACAACTAGTTTTTTAAATCTGCACACACACGGATCGCAATTCGGCTACACAAAAAACCCTAAAGTTAAAAACCATGAAATTATACACAATTAAACCACTATCAAATTTCAACTTAATTAAACCTAATTTTAATACACATAGCTCCAATATTCGAATTAAAAATAAACTTAATCAATGAAAAGGACAATGCCTTTTAGATCCGTTTTTAAGATGACGTTGTCCAAACTCTTAGACCTAAATTTTATTAGTGGTGGTTATGGCTTCTTCGATGGGTTTTAAAGAAGATATACATGTATGTGTTAAGTGTGTGTGTTCAGTGTGTGTTTTATGAGAGAAACACGTGTATAGATACGTGTTATGCAGATAGATAGGGTGGAGTGGATCAAATAGATGGAGCTGGGTTAAAGCATTAAAAGCCACCTCGGGGCAACGATCTTACTCGTTAATAATATAATTATAATGTAAATAATAGTTAAACATAAAATCAGGACAACCAACTTGGTTATGTATATGCAAACACAACCAACCAACTTAGTTATGAGTTGATTAATTTATGATGTAACTTAAGCCGGTAATAAGACATCGACCCAACGGGCCTCTGGTCTAATGGTATGGAGGTTTTATCCTCCTAGGCAAGGTCTCAAGTTCGAGTCTTGTCTAGGGCGATAGGGGTTTCCTCCCGCATGCGTAAAGGAAAGGGTGCCATTGTTTTATGGGCTGGACCCAACCTGGTTGTGTGGGCTCGCTACGCCTTCTCGGATAGGGGCCATGTAGCCACAATTGCCGTTCAAAAAAAATAAGACATCGACCCAACTAACGTTATCATCATCACTTCAGTGTAATGTTAGATTTTCTCTCCACCACCAACATCATCACCGTCCACCAAAACATATGTAGAATATCAATAACACACACAACAATGAAGATTAGGATATAAAATTTAGAGAGGGAAAGATATGGAAGGCTTTTCTAGAGAGAGAAACAATGTAATATTAGATTATCAGAAAAACAAACACATTCTCTATGTGTGAAGAGGGTATTTATACTTCTTACATGTTGAGTGGGGCGTTGGACTCCATGGATAGTCCATGGGTCGGCCCGTTTCCTTTCTTAACTTAAAGGAACGTTTACTACGAGCTATAACTTAATATATTGGAAGTGACCGAGTCTTTTCCGTATTTCTAACAATCTCCCCTTAAGAGAGGTCACTCCAATTTACAATAATTATAATCCTAACATTCTAAGAATGTCTTCGGTCTTGCTCGTTGTCTTTATCTTTATCTTGTGGAATATGTAGTGATCTTTTATACTTTAGACTTGAGCTTGTTCCTTCAGCTTGACTTGCTTGTGATCTTGAGCTTCTTTGAGATCATCAGTCATACATCATCTTTTTTCTCTTGAAAGCTTGTATATCATCTTTCTTAAAATTCTTTAACATTAACACTTCGTCATTTCAAGGAAGACGTGCAGTATTAGAGTAACAAAAGTCTTTTGAAATATGTACTTGAGCTTTCATAGTGTCTTCACATTTGTTGGTTGAGTGTGAGTGGTATGTGCTATTTTACACATACCTTTTACCTTGTAAAACGAACCTAAAAGACCAAAAACATGTAAAAATGGCAGATATATGCTTGTTTTTGTGTTTGTATATGTGCAGGTACGGATATTAAAGAAATGGACAAAATTAAAGCAAAAACGAACAAAGCCGGACACGAAAAGGAAAGAGTGCACAAGAGCCGAGAAGTTTTCTAGGAATTGGTCAACAAAAAGTCACCTAAGGTCAACCATGGTCAACCCATAAAATGACAAAATCTTTAAATTACCAAAATGACCCTTATTGTTAAATCTTTTTCACCAATAAACCCTAAACCAATAACACCGTTAGTCCTTTTATATTAAAAGACTAACAGTCGTTAAGTCTTATTATAAACCCAAAAACTATTTAACCAAACCCTTGGTCCATTTCCGAGCCCAAAAACAAATAAACCTGGCACAAATAGTAGCTCGAACCCAAATATTATACCTAGTTCAAAGTCAAACACGGGTCAACACCCCCAAATTGAATCACTATTCATCTTTATTACTTTTCCCTCCCCCACTTACACATACACACAGGTAAAATCAATTTACCCGAATCCCTTATCAAACCTACACTCTCATATGCTTCTAGAAGACCCTGCCACGTCTGACAACAATGACACGTTGGCGATCCCCAAGCAGATGATTGGTTAAAGTGACAGGACATCAAGTCAAAGGCTCAGATCATAAGATGGGTGACGGTTATTAATGGAAGGTTAGGATTAAAGATCAAGACGCTCCTAAGAGCCTAGAAGCTTCTTCATTCAGCTATAAATAGTAGATGAACCACACAGTTTAACAACAACTAGGAGTAGGATTAGATTTAGGGTAGAAGTAGCTTTTAGCTTATTGTAATTTTTAGCTTATTGTCATTTAATCCTTGTAATTTTCATTTAAAAACTTTGTAATTCATTTTCATCAATAAAATTTGCAGTTTACTTTTAATCTTGTGTTTTAATTCGTTTTTACTAAATATGCAATATGGTTTGATAAGTTTCAATAAGCTCTTAATAAGCTGTCTAATTCACTACTCAAGACTATTTAGATACTCATTTAAGCTCTTAAAGCTTAATTGGGCTTTATTATACTCATTTCCTCCCCTAAATTTACCTAAGCTTTGGATAAGGATGATATGCCAATTCGGGAAGGGCTTATTGGACCCCACCAGCTTGTTCTAAACAAGCTGGAGCTTGTTGATTTAAGCTCATTTGAGCATACACCTCTGTTTAGCTAAGGTGGAGGTATCATCTTCTTTTCCTTTGTTATTTTACATTCTATTTTTTTATATAAACTTAGTTTAAATCTGCATTTTAGCTTAAACTGTTTGTTAGTAGCTTATTGTTGTTAAATTTAGCTTAAACTTGCTTATTATCTTTGCTTAGTGTTTAAATATTAGCTTAAATCTAAATCTGCATATGTTAGTTTTAAAACAGTTTAAAAACCAAAAATAGTAGCATAATGAATGAGCTTATTGATTCTGCTTATTTGAATGTAGAAATCTTTTCATTAGGTCTTATTTTAGCTTAGCATTATCTGGTATTTGAAGTTTATGTCTTAAATCTCAAATTTATAAGCTAAAAAATGGTGTTGATCAATGTAAAGGGGTGTTTGGCTAAGGGCAGTACTAACATAAGTTAGTACTGTCCATGTACATTTGGCTCTTTGCATTGGTTTCAAATATCAAATTGAGGTTTATAAAGTTAGGATTAAAAGTTTTTGTGAGGCTTAATTAAGTTTTTAATAGTTTGAGTTTAGATTGTTCAAATCTGTGATCATAAGATTAAGTTTATTTGCATTTTAGGATTAACCTTGTTCTAGCTTATTTTGTTGATCTTTCTACTTTCATTTTGGTATGTTAAAAGTGTAGGAACAAAGTTCCTTAGGCCTGCACTAGTAGTTGTGTGTTTTAGTTGTCAACTGCATCAGCAGTTTAATTAGGCAAACAGCCATTTTTAAGCTTAATTTTCAGAGGGTAATAATTAGAGTTAGGATTTAAAATTAAGTTGGTTAGTAGTTTGTAGGTCATATTAAATCTGTTTGAACTTAATTTGTAGAAACTAGCTTATTTAGTCATCAATTTTTAGCCTCAATTTCAGCATTTTGTCTTTTCATAAATTTTATAAAAACCAAAAAATATAGTTTACTTTGTCTGCATTAGCTTTTTAGATTAGTTTTTCATAGTTTAGTAGAATTTCAAAATAGTTTTTAATGAGTGTTTTAAGTAGTATTTTAGTCAAGCTTTTTAATGGTATAAGTGGTTTAGCCATAAGGTTCTGTTTGCATGCTTAAAAATAAGCTCAAAGTTGCTAGTTTGGGCTGTTTGGTTGGCAGTTGTAGGATAAGAGCTTAATTGATTGTTCCAGCTTATGGCTTATTCTTTTTGCTTAATTCTTGCTCAGGCTAGCTTATTAGGTTAGTTTTAGGGTAGTAATAGCTTATTTTCCCTTAGGCTTAAGCTTAATTTTGGCTTATTTGTTTTCTTATTTCAAGTAAAAAGCCAAAAATATTTTTAGTCATTTCTATCTGAATGTTAAGCTATTTTCTGGCTTATTGTTTAAGTTTTTCAAAAAGTTTCTTTTATAAAAGTTACTTATTTTCAGCTTTTTAACAACTTTGCTTTTTAAAGATTTTGCAAAAAAGTTAAAAAAGGGAAGAGGGGAAATCGTGGGTGAGCAGGGCTCGAACCCATGACCTCTACCATCCTCACCTTTTTTAACACAACACTCAACACACACTCAACCATCTGCCCTGGGGACTTTTTCGATTATACCTTGCACAATTTTAATTATATAGTCATTTAGCCAGTTTTAGCTTATAAGCTTATTTGCTTAATTTACTGCTTATTTGTTCAGCTCCTTTCCAGTTTCTTATTTTTCATGCATTATCCATAGTTTGAGCTACTTTTTTGTATTTTTTTATAATTTTTATAATTTGTTTACTATTTTTAATAATTAATTTTTATTAAAATTGTTTTTAAATCATATTAAATAAAATAAAAGTCAAAAAAATAAATAAAAAATTCAAAATTCTCTTTTATCATTTAGGACCTAGGAAAAATAGATTTGCTTTCGTAGGGTCAAAATTTTAGATTTTGATTTTTTAAAGAACGGGATTGAATCTCGTTCTCGTTTTCTTCGCGTTTTTAACTTTAAAAGCTTTCGTTTTTGGTCTAGTTTTCTTTGTCCTAGCTTTTTAGTTAATTTAGACTTATAAAACCCAAAAAGTTCATTTTAGGTTTAATTTTAGATAATTTAGGTTTTAAATGTCTCGTTTTTAATTCCCGTTTACGTTTTAATGCTTACGTGTTTAATTTTCATTTCTTGTTTACTTGTTTTCGTGCATTTATCTACTTGTCATTTATATTTAGTAGGATTTAGAAAACCCAAATCAAAAATTCTCTTAAACTTTTCAAAACGCGCGATCACGGACTTAACCGATTTTCAATTCACGCTTCGTCGAGGGAAAACGACCCGGGAGGTTTTTGAGACAACTTTGGTTAAAAGTTTGTTTCTCAAACCCGACGGAAAATACTTACTATACTATTATTTGATATAATCTTTATATATTATAGAACCTTTCATCTTCGAAAGTTACGCTTTTAAGGAAACCAAAAATACAAAAAAAATTAAAAATAGAAAAAGTAAAAAATATTTTTCTTTTCTTTTTAGTATAAGTAGAAGATTAATAAATAAGAAAAATACAAAAATATTTTCTCTTCCGGATTTTTTGATTTTTCTTGTGAATTCATTAATATAAGAAATAAAAATTTTAACCAAGTTGGTAAAAGAACACCAACAAATAATACTTTCAACTGAAGTATTATCCATCAATAAGTTCCCGAACCTAAGATTAAAAAAATTACCGTCTTGTGTCACTTACGAAAAAGGCGCACCTCTTTTGTAAAATTTATTTTACTTAAGAGAGTTACGCTAAGTTTGTTGATTATTCGGTAAACAAAAATATTTTCTTTTTTCTTTTCTTTTATCATTTTTATTTGTTTAGTGCCTGCGCACTAGAAATTCTAATTTTCCAAATAATTCAAACGTAACCATTCCGAGACATCGAAATAAAGGACGTGCTCCAAACGTAGTCGAACTCGAGCTTCGTATTATCGTTGCACCAATGGCGAAACGAACAATGGAAGAGCTACTCCGTGCACCTACGGAAGGGTATGGAGAAGCTATCATTTTACCAGAAATTAATGCGGATCATTTTGAGATTAA
>BQNB010078740.1:0-30459 GCA_026074375.1 Tanacetum coccineum | reverse complement strand
GAAAGGCATGTCAACAAGCACTATGGATGAAACAAGCTCTTATCGACTATGACGAACGACTTGACGACGTCCCGATCTTGTGCGACAATAAAGGCGCGATTGACCTTAGCAAAAACTCGGTGCAACACTCTCGAACCAAACATATCGAAATTCTTCACCACTTTCTTCGTGATAATGTCCAGAAAGGACATATCTCTATCGAAAAAGTGCCGTCCGTTGACAACATCGCCGACATTCTTACGAAACCCCTTAAACGTGAATCATTTAATTATCTTCGTCTTGGTTTAGGAATGACGAACACATTCCATAAATCGTGTTAGTCAGCTTCTCTTTCTTCTAGTCCGCGTTCCATTCCGTGTCATGACAATTTAACAATTTCATCTGAAGCTTTTTAAATATTTTTAATTCGCGAAATGAAAATTAATTAGTCACTATTCCTTGTAAATTCTTGTCAAAATTTAAAAGTCTAAAAACCTATAATACAGGCGCCCCCCATATCTCAGGCGGCCCCTAACCTCTTTAAGGATGCCCCCTGATCGATATGGAACTGCCACCAGTAGACAACAAATATTAACACTTAGTCAAAATTTTCAAAACTAAAAACCAAACACACCCCTTCCTTGCAACGAACATGAAACCAAAACCACCATAACTTAAAATCAACCACCAAAACACTAATTGAAGATCAAATCAAAAAATCATTCCTAACATCATAAAGATCATCAATTATAAGTCATTTCATTTATTTTCTTTCAATTTGAGTCTAGGATTCTTGATGAACACAAAAATTGAAATTGGAGATTTTTCATTCTTCTTGTAATTTTGTACAATTAGGATTACTAGGATATAATGTATAACTAATATGCTTCCCTTAGACAAAGGATTTACATGCACTAGTAAGTTTGTCAAAAAATTGATTTCGAACCAAAAACCCCAATTTTATTTTCAAATCACTCACGTTAGGAACATAATAAAATTGTTGTTATGCATTGTTAATACAACTTAAAAACGTTTTTAAAAACATGCATAATGATCTCATGAAAAAAGGTTGAGATACATAATTCATATATATTTTTTGACATGTTTGGATGAGCAAAATCAAATTAAGGAGCGTTTGGGTTAACTTCTTTAGGATTCTATTTTTACGGGTCGAGTTAATCGTTACTCACATTTTGTTACTATTTAGGCACACACTGAAACCATTCTCCATAAAATACTATAAGATAAATGATAATAAAATCTGACTTCAATACTTTCTTTCTAGGTAATCATGCCTTGAAAATCATCTGAAGACCATAAAAATACAAGACACTATATCCCAATGATTTCACATGAATGTCGTTCACCTATAAAAGAAAGACTAAGAAACCTTAAAAGTCGCTACATTCATGAGGGTCGGGTGGTTTTTGAGGACTTTGCGGATCTATGCTATGTTCGGTCTTTGTTTAGTTTTCTTGAGTTTGAGTGTCTTCTTGAAATCAATGACCAAATTTGTCCCCGCTTCATACTTGAATTTTATATTTAATATCAAATAAACTATACCGATGAAGGTCAAATGTTAATCGAATTTGTAATTCAAAATGAATTCTTTTCTTACACTCTTGAAGAATTTGCTCAAATTCTTGACATACCTTGTGTGGGTGCTTGTGTCTTTACCAACAAGTGGTCACTTGATGAGTTGGCATATGGTGTTCCTAGGGATGGTCCATACCAAACCAACCCTCCTTCTCCTGATGACATCATTTCATATATTCGAAATGATCGAGAAGGTCAATCACTCGCACCCATCGTAGGCAAAAAATTAATGTTCAAGACTATCAAATTCTCACTCGTGAAATTTTGTCAACCCTGAAGCCTTTGGAAGAAATTATCCGAGAAAATGTTTTCTATGTGGGGGGTAATCGGGACCATGTTCCCGCGTGTCTTTGTTACATGCTCTATTGTATTGTAAGATCCGAAAAATTCAACCTCGCCTATTATATAGCAAAACGAATAGAGTGGGTCACTAAACAAACTAGGTTAATTTTACCCTATGGTATGTTATTAGCCCGTTTGTTTAAATTCGTCATGAGTAAGAGTCTTGAGTTGGTCAATGAGTCTTATGTCTTGTATGATCATGTCATGAATCCTCTTACCGGTCAACTTGTGGAGGAACATGAAGAAGTGAGCAATTTGGAAAATTGCTATATGACAATATTAATTCTATTTACTACTTTATTATGATTAAGTACTTAAACTTATGCTATTTAGTAGTAACTTAGTACGTAGTATGGGCAATATAACTTGCCTTGGACGATCATTCCATTTTATCATCCTAAACACTTGCTTGCATGCACCTTGATACACTATGGTTACTTATATTATGAATGATTATCTCTTAGCTAATATACCTATATGTGCATCTTCAGAATTTAAGATAGTTAATTTGGTGAATTTGATTCTTAGAATTTAGATGATTCATGGTAAAATAGGATTGACTACAAAAAGGTGTCTTTAGGAAACTTTTTCTGGACATGTTTTACAAAAGTTTGAAAAAACTAGAAAAATATTGTTCCTTTAGAAAACGACCTCCATAAATACTGGGCGGCCCCCTTATATATCTGGAACCACCATATAATTATGGGACCGCCATCAGAGTCACGAGAATTTTACTGTGACCACCTGATTTTCTGTGCAGTTGACTAACCTCTCCACTAGACACATCTATACTTTTTGCATTTTGCCTAACTACTTTTGGAATCTATTTTCTTAATCCTCGTGCTTTGCCTCTTCAATCCTATGCTTCTTAATTAAATAAGTCATCCTTCCCACTCTTTTTATCATCTTCATCTTCTTTAAACTATCCTACAATGGATTCCACTCAAGCTTCTTTCTCTAACCCTTCTAAGAAAATCAAACTAACCATAATCCCACCTAGATAACTATTTGTTAACATTTCTAGTGATGAAGATGTCACCACCACACCTTCTCTCATAATAACATCCTCTTCTCCTTCTACACCAAATGCATCATCAAAAACTCCATCCACCAAAGATACATCATCTACCTTTAGCACTACTTCTTCCTCATTTAAATCAAAACCTTAACACTTTTGAGTGACATATAAATGACTTGTGAATTTTGAGTCTCATTAAGATGTGATTATGATGAAGTGTGCATGGGTGCATTTCATTCACTTTTGTGTGACATGTAAATGACTTGTGAATTTTGAGCGTTTACGTATTTTGTGTGTATGTATTTATGTGTAAGTATTTACGTATTCATATTATTAGGTTTTAGAGTTTTGGAAGATGGAAATGTAGTTAGAATATGAAAGAAACAAAATTTCTATTTTTGGAAAGTTAGGGTTAATAGAAGTGAAAAGTTATTTATTGTTAAAAGTCTAGTAAATTGCGTTTAAGCGAAAAGGTATGCGCAAACAAGCTAAGGTTTTTATAAAAACTTAAGGTAATGCAAGTAATTAGTTAATTAATAATTTAATAAAAAAAATATATATATATATAGTGGGGGATCGGCCGGCCCAAAAAGAAAAGGAAAAAAAGAAAGGAAATCCAAGCCTAATTAAACTAGGACTCTAATTAGGAATTATCTAGGATTATTCTAGAGGCCTATAAATATCTAAATTAATCCCATAACCCTCTCTCATATACTGTTCGACCGATCCAAGAGAAAATTTTAGGGTTTTGATTTTGTGAAGGAAACAAGCTTTAAGGTATGTTTAATTAATCTTTGTTAGTTATTAATCATTAAAAACATGTAATAATTATTATAATGGAATTAGGGTTTTTATAAATCTATAAATTAATGATATTAATCATGTCATAATGATTAGGGTTTAATTCTAATCGTATGGGTATGATCGGTTAGGTTTAATTGGTGTTAAAACTTGATTTAGGTTTGAGCAGAATTTTTGGGTGATTATCTCTGTGTGTTAGATGATATCTCATGATTGATAACGAGATTTTTGATGAATCTTATGTCTAAATTGTAGTCCAGAGAGTCTACTTTTCAAAAAATCTAGCCTTGAACGATTTTGAGTTCGGGAAGTAATTCAAATATTGTTTGCAAGAAAAGTTGTCAAAATAGTAAATACGGGTCAGATTTGGGTCTGATTTCGGGGAGTAAAACCCCTACTTAAAATTCGAATTAGGATTAGCCCTTTTACAAAAGTCAAGTTCTATGTGTCTATTAAACTTTTAAAAATTTTTAGCCTCTGATTTATTGTCTAAGTATGGTTTTTAGGGTCATACTTTTTAGTGTGCATGCAGGTCCGAATTGGGATTATTTTGAAGTTTGATTTTATTTGAGATGGTTACACATATAATTAATACTTGGGAATCTCATGGTAGTTAGTAATAGACTCATGGTATTTAACCTGTGATTTTTGGTAGAATTTATAAAGCTCAGTAGGTTTGGTTTAGAAAATGGTAAAGTGAGGTCAAAATTCTGCGTTTTCGGGTAAATTGTAAGACTTTGAAATAATGTGTAAACGAATTGGTTAATGTCGGGCATGGTGTCGGGGTGACCCATGAGGGTAACTAAACACCTTAGACATCCATCATATGATTGTTACATGTGCATTAAGCTTTTGGCTTAGTAGCGTGTAACACGAGTTATTTTGTTGTTTAGATTTGTGCTAGTTGTTTGTGAAGCTTTTTGTTGGAATCTTTTGGAAAGCTAAGCAAAGGTGAGTTTCATAGCCCCTTTTTCTCATGTTATTTTGGGGTGAGAATGATGCTTGTCTTGTTGTCGTGTTAAAATGTTTTTAAGCTTGCTGTAGTTATGTGTATTGGATCGTGGGCACGTTCCGTCCCGTTGTGTTGCGATATGATATGTTTGGTATTGTGGATCCCAATATGCAAAACGAGGTGTGACGGTGGTAAGACTGCGTGAGCTAATATGAGGCCATGTAGCGCACATATGTAGTTGATATGATTGTGGATCGTGGGCACGTTCCGTCCCGTTGTTGTTAATTGTTGTCATGAATTGTTTTAGTAATTGCAGCAGCTAATTGAAAGTTTATTTTGGATATTGTTGTATGTAAACCTATGATTCTCGCTTAATTTTATGTTGACGTTTTAAGCATCATTTTCAGGTGAGCTTAATGGTGCTAAGATAGAGCGAAGTGGCTAGAAGAGACCGTAGGATGCTTGGAGTTTCTTTATGCTTTCTGTTTGAATAAATTCGTTTGCATGAATTGTTTGTATTATGTTTTGCATGTCATTTATTGACGAGACCTCTTTCTCATTAATAAAGACACCATTAGGTTTTGGGTATTGTTATGACACTTTGTGTCTTTGCTTTACTTTAGTTTTCATTTTAGTATTCTCTATATAGACACCATGTGTTGTGATGATATCCATTCTTGTTTACGCCTCACGTTTCCGCCTTGGCGGGGTGTGACATCGGGGAGGATAGAAATGAAACTAAGCCATATTAGATTATAAAGAGAGAAAGGAAAGACATGTGTATATTTTAGAGAGAGAAAGAACACACACACACCTTGGTGAAATGTTACAAATGAATCCTCATCCTCCTATGGAAGTATAGGAGGGGTATTTATAGCCTTTGTGTTGCCTACTTATTCTACCTTATCATTTCTAGTTCTTATTCGACACGGCTATAGTTAACTAATGTAATTCCGTACACGTCGACATATTTTAAGGCTACTAATCTTCCTCAAATATGTGGACATACGGAATTACTTACAATGTTCCTAACAAGTAAAAATACAACAAAATAAAGTCTTCCAAAGCGCTTCCAATGCTGAAGATGTTTTTTGAGTTTTTCTGGTCTTGAAACTTGTACTCCACCTTGGATCTTCAGTATCTTTACTTGTACAGGAACCATTGTAGTGTGCATGAGTTGGATTTAATTTCCCACAATCCATGTAGCATGTCTTGAAAAGCTTTTTTCATAGACTCCTTTTTGACGAAGTTTCTAAATCAGCTTCCCCCAAACCAGCATCCATATCTTAAGCAGATTCTGGAAATGTGATGTAGCTTCGTAGAAGAAAGAAGCAGAAGTAGAATAGTAGACGAGAAGCAGAGAAGTGGAAGTAGAAGCCAACCACACCAAATAGAACTACTTCTATACTATTTCATGTCATTACGTCTTGATGAATATACGTTTGGGGAAACATGCAAGAAATCAGCAACAATTTTTCTCTTGCTTGCAGAATACTTCACAAACCATACTAAGTAAATTAGTATACACTACTTCCCCCTGGAAGTTGACATGATATCGTCAAAGTACACGTTTCCCCCCATGATGGTTTCGAACTCTCGAAAGCATCATTGTCGTGTACTCTCATATACTCGAGAAGTTCTTGTCTTAAGCAGAAATCTTGAAAAGTTATGAACGTCATTGAAGAACTTTGAAAATTTTGCTTATATTATCGTTGTCGTTCTGTAGCATAATAATATCATGTGAAAATTGCTGATCACATCTCAACCTTTTAAACTATCTGGCTAACTAACCAACCTTGTATTCTGTCGGCTATATATTATGACCACATGGTGAAGTAAACCCGATATACCAAACTTGAAACTGAAGTAAAATCCCCCAAATTTGTTACTTAAGCTTGCACTGTTGCTGATTGAAGAACGGTGCAAGATTAAATCTCTAAGTACCCTATACCCAACATCAAAAGTATAAAAGTACCACACCTCTTAAAAATACCCACATCAGCATCTGCATGTGACACTGAGCACTACAATGTAACTCCTTAAAGTGATAGCTATAACCTGTGAGTACTACAATGTAACTCCTTACATCAGGTATAACTAGATAATCCAAGTCTCTATCATCTTCCTTTTGTGCTCAAGCAAGTCATTAGTTGATAGATTGGGTTTGAAGAAAAGGGGTAGAAAGTAGAAGGAAGTCTCAATGATGAAATAAGTAGATGCCTTCGTGAAATCTACTTCGATCTCAAATAAGTGATACCAACTCAACTCCGTGTTCACTTGTCATTCATAATTCGAATCCATAGCCGTTTTGTCATTTTAGTGAATCTTGTATAGGATCGTTATAGCATTAAGTGTTGTGTTTGCTTTGGTGTTTGATTGAATGTTGTTAAACTAGGACAAAAGTTGTAATCAATTATCGTTAACAGATGAACATTATCTAGATAATGTTGTCATGTAAGTATAATCGCAGAATAAGGACTTGCGGTGTAATATGTTTTAACAATTGAGGTTACTGATTGTTAAAGAATCATGT
Organism: Tanacetum coccineum; assembly: GCA_026074375.1. Taxonomy (NCBI): domain Eukaryota; kingdom Viridiplantae; phylum Streptophyta; class Magnoliopsida; order Asterales; family Asteraceae; genus Tanacetum; species Tanacetum coccineum. The sequence goes on along the minus strand of BQNB010078740.1, from coordinate 23,238 downwards.
AAGGACGAAGGATGAAACATGTTTAAGCTTTGAGGGGGTAAAAGGTAAATTCATTTTAAGGCTCATAATTAGAATTACCACAATCCCGCCATGACTAATATCCTCGTCTTCTTTGACATGAATCAAACCACGAAATCCTGGATCAAATCGCCTTAGGAACTCGACCAAATCGCCATGTAACCCTTCATCAAACCGCTACTTGGAAAATGTTATTAAACCGCGACAAGCACTTGGTTCAAATGGCTAAAAAATCATGGTCAAATCGCTACTTGAGCATGTAACAAACCGCTAGTTAGCTTTTGATTCAAACCATGAAGGATGTAGAGTTCAAATCGCTAGGAAAGTAGCAATCAAATTGCTAGAGTACCTTATATTCAAACCACGAATGCCTTTGGATCAAACCGCTATATTCTTTACTCAAACCGCTAGTTAGCTTTTTAATCAAACCGTGAATACCTTTGGCTCAAACTGCTAAAGTAGTATGCAAATTTTGATCAAATCGCTACAAGTTCACTTGCCAAATCGCTACTTTGCCTGCCAAAAATCATCAGACCGCTACTTTTGAGATCAAACCGCTAGTACTTTTTTGCAAGGACAATCCTTGTGTCCTCTTTTCATATCCATTTCAAACCACGCAGCACACGAAAATCATCAAAAATTACATCTTTTGGAACGCTTTTACAAGAAATAGTTCCAAAAAAGAGTAAGTATAGGAACACTTTTTACAAAAGTGTTTCAAAACACTTTTTGGAACGTTTTAAGAAAAATAGTTCCAAATAAATGATATTTTGGAGCGGTTTAAGATGAAAACGTTCCTAAACATAAAAGAAACCCACTAAATCACACCACATATAAGCTACAAACATTATTACATAAGAAAGTTTGTGTCTTTTTGTGTAAAAAACAAAAACCAAATAAGCCGTGACATTTGGCTTATCAATAAAGCACAAAATAAGTTGTCTAAACCTACGAAACACCATGAATAAGCAAACAACAAACACGAAAAGCCCTCGGTTAGCTCTAGTACCAATTGTTAACATGTAAATATTCACTAACAAAACACGATCCGGATGTCGAGGAGGATAGAAATGAAAGTAAGCCATATTAGATTATAGAGAGAGAAAGAAAATATGTGTGTATGTTTTAGAGAGAGAAAGAACACACACACACACCTTGGTGAAATGTTACAAATGAATCCTCACCCTCCTATGGAAGTATAGGAGGGGTATTTATAGCCTTTGTGTCGCCTGCTTATTCTACCTTATCATTTCTAGTTCTTATTAGACACGGCTATAGTGAGCTAATGTAATTATGTATAAGTCAACATATTCTTAAACAAGATACTCCATGCATACTTTAAAGAAGAAGGCATTGAACACTAAACATTCATACAGAACGACGTTGTCGAAAGACGAAATCGTACTCTAGTTGAGGCTGCTCAAATGATGCTTTCGGCTTCTCCTTTATTCTTTTGGGCTGGAGCAATGGCAACCGCATGCTACATCCAGAACAGATCTCTAATCATCCTTAAACACGAAAAGACACCATATCACATCATTAATGATAGAAAACCTACTCTCAAAAAGCTTCATATCTTTGGATGCACTTGTCACTTAACTAGAGATGGTGAAAACCTCGACAAGATGAAGGAGAAAGGGGATCTACGCATTATGGTGGGATATTCTACTCAGTCAAAGGGATATCGAGTATACAACAAGAGGACCAGATTGATAGTTGAATACATTCATATCAACTTTGATGAAATCAAGGAATTGTCACAAGCGTCAGATTATGACAACTCTGGCCCCGCTCCCCAACTACAAAAGACTTCTGATCATAACAGTTTAGAACTTGGAATTCACGACCACATCAATAAACCTTCAAGTTCAAAGTTGGTTACAAATGTTTCTCCTCCAGCAAACACAACAACTCCTTTACTACAAGAGTTTGATTTACTATTCAGTCCTTTGTTCAAAGAATACTTCACTGCAGGAAATCAAAGTGTGTCAAAGTCTTCCGCTCTCTCTGATAATCTTCAATAACAAGACACACAACCTCCATTGAATGTTCAACCTACAACAGAACCAATTATTCAACCAACAACTATCACTGCTAAGGACAATAACGATAATCAAGTAGAAATGCATAGTTTGAACCATACGAATTTATCAACCCATTTTGTACACCAGTACAAGAAGTTGCTGTTAGAAACCGAGAAAAGACTCGGTCACTTCCAAAATGTAATAGAATAGCTCGTAGCATAATATTTTGAAACTTACCAAGTTAACCGGGTCAACATAAGTCATCCTTATGTAACCGACCATGGAATTGGTATAAATACCCCTCTCTACACCTTGGAGAGGGTTGGTTGTTCATTTGGTTATTCACATAATACATTTTCCTTTCCTTTCTCTCTCTAATTGTTACAACCCACTTTCTCTTTCTAAACTTTCTTTCTTGTCTAATTGTTAAGTGATTTGATACATCTACAATTGGTATCAGTCGCCATAGGATGATATCGTGAGCTTGTGTGCATTTATATCTTGTCTAGATAATTAGTTTTGGTTATTTTTTGGTTTCATGTGCTTTAAAATCAAACCTGGATTTTTATGTTTAAAAGTGTTAAAGTTTGTGTTTTTAAGCAAGATCTAGGCCTAAGATAACTAGTTGTGCAAGAAAAATAAGGTAAAACGTCAAAAAGGTAAGTTTTTGGTATTTTTTGTGAAAAAGTATGTTTTTATTTGAAGCAAGCAAAATATGTATTGAAGGTAGCAAAATATGTATAAAGCTAGCGAAATATGTATGTAAACGAAATGTGTAAGCGAAATATGTATGTTAGCAAAATATGACAGGTTGACTTCAAGCGATTTATGTCATTTCTAGGAAACGTAACTCTGCTTAATTTTTCTTAGGTCAAGCGAAATATGTTAGCAAGCGAAATATGTTAGTGAGCGATTTATGACAGGTTGTTAGTTCAAGCAAAATACGTAGTTGTGTAAGACAAAACTCTGTCCAGTTTTCAAATTTCAAGCGAAACATTACATCGTCATATTCCAAGCGAAATATTACAATGTCCAAGCGAAACATTACATACATCACAAAAAAGATTTTATTTCTATGGTTTGTCTTACTTTGTAAAATCCCATGAAATATTTGGATTTCTTGGTTTTAGTGAATATTTGTAAAATCCCGTAGAACATAAATCTTAATCACTAACAACATCAACTCTTAACACAATCCTCCTTTATCACTGTTCGATCACTCGTTAATCATTTCACTTTTCAATTAGAACAACATGACTACTTTAGCAGAACATATCATTGTTGCTGAAGCTGAGAACCGTCCTCCAATGCTTGAAAAATCAATGTATGATTCATGGGCAAGTCGTATACGTTTATTCATCAAAGGGAAGAAACATGGTAGGATGATGGTTGATTCAATCGATAATGGTTCATTTGTTTACCCAACTATTGAAGAAAATGGGCAAACTAGACCTATAAAATACTCTGAACTCACTGAAGCACAACAACTTCAAGATGAATGTGATGTTCAAGCAACCAATATCATTCTTTATAGTCTTCCACTCGATGTGTATGATACTAATGAAAGGCATTGAATTATCATACCAAGAACGTGAATGCAGATTGTATAACTTGTTTGATAAGTTTGCTTATGTTCAGGGTGAAACACTGTATGAGTACTACTGGAGATTCTCTCAGCTGATCAATGACATGCATACTATTAGGATGAACATCCAATAAGTTTAAGTCAATACCAAGTTTCTGAACGCTCTTCTATCAGAATGGAGCAAGTTTGTCACTGATGTGAAGTTAGCTAAGAGTTTGTATACCACCAACTATGATCAGTTGTATACATACCTTAATCAACATAAACGACATGCTAAAGAAGTTTGTATCATGCGTGAAAGATATCCGAATCCTCTTGCATTTGTAGCCAACTCTCCAACTCTATACAATCCTTCTCAGTCACCATATCATTCAGGTTCTTTAATGTATCCACCTCCTCAACAATTCACACCAGTGTATACAACACTCATTCATCATCAACACCATTACACTCCAGTCAATCCACAACAATATTCAGATTCCCATCAACCATTCATATCTCCATCATTGACACAACAATCTCAAGCTGAATTTCCCCAATTGGACTCCAGTCTTGCTATTCCTATGTTTCAGCAAGAGAAGACCCGATTGAATGCATTAACAAAGCAATGGAATTTCTGTCTGCTGTAGCATCAAGGTTTTCACCATCAAACAATCAACTTGAAACTTTGTCTAATGCTAGAAATCAAGCAACCATTCAAGACGGTAGAGTTACAGTTCAACAAGTTCAAGGAAGACAAACTCAGAGTTATGTTGGTACTGGAAATAGAGGAATTGCTAGTACTTTAAAGGGAAATTATGCATCTGGTCAACCAAGAGTTGTGAAGTGTTATAATTGTCAAGGAGAAGGGCATATGGCGAGATAGTGTACTCTGCCAAAAAGGCTAAGGAATGTTACATGGTTTAAGGAGAAATTGTTGTTATCCGAAGCTCGGGAAGCGGGTCAGATATTGGATGAAGAGCAACTTGCATTCTTAGCAGACCTTAGAATATCAGAAACTCTAGTTGCTCAGCAAAAAATCCCTCAGAATTTAGCTTTCCAGACTATAGACTTGGATGCCTATGATTCGAATTGTGATGACTTATCCTTGGCTAAAGCGGTTCTGATAGAAAATCTTTCAAGGTGTAATCCTGAAGTTCTCTCTGAGGTACCATATTTTGATTCTTATCCGAATGATATTATTAATCAAGATGTGTAAGAGATGCAGTAATCTAAACAAACACATATTTATGATTTTCAAGATAATGAGATACATAGTGATAGTAATATCATTCCGTATTCTCAGTATCTGCAAGAGTCACAATGCGGTTATTCGGGATACTAATTCTTTTGCACCTAATGATTTATTGGTGTTATCTTTGCTTAAATAAATGACTGATCACGTAGCTCATTTAGATAAGGAAAATCTAACAAATAAAATGGTAAATGAATCATTAACCGCTGAGCTTGAGAGATACAAAGAACGAGTTGCCATTTTTGAACAAAGACTTAATGTAGATTTGAATAAACGTGAAAAATTAATAGATTCTCAAATGGATGATTTAATTCAGGATAGAAATGCAAAGCTTGCGGCTTTTCAACAGGAGATCGATACACTTAAACAAACTCTTTCTAATAATGTCAAAGAAAATGAGTCTTTATCAAAAACATTAACTGTTTTCAAAACATAATCTAAAGAAAAAGAGTCTAAATACATTGACAAGGAAATTGTTTTGGAAAAACAAAATAAAGAACATGAGAATATTATTTGTAAGATGTATCGATCTACGCAAGCAATGCATATGTTAACGAAACCATAAGTTTTTTATGATGACACTCACAAACAAGCTCTTAGTCATCAAAATCCGTTCCATCTTAAAAACGCCCAGCGGATTCAACCGACATTATATGATGGTAGTGTTGTTGCTAAAGAACATGTCGTGATTTTTGTGACTGATGATGAAGAGGAATTGATTTTGGAAGAAGAGAGTCGATCAAAGATGCTTGATAAACAAAATAATCCAAATTCAATCGAAAAGAAAATTAAGATTTCTCCAATTGATTATTCAAAGTTTAATAAGATAAAAGAAGATTTTGGTAACCGTTTTGTCACTAAAAAAAATTGTCTACGGAACAAGCTTTCTGGTTAAAACATTCGTCCTTTTCTGAAACACCCGTCACGTCACATACACCTGTTAGAACTGAAGCTCCTATTGAACTTCCTAAGGTAAGTTTGGTAAATGAAAGTCTTAAAAAGCTAAAATATCAACTGGCCAATTTTGACAATGTTGTGAAAAAGAGAACCACATCTGATGCTATTACTGCTGGTGTGTGGGGTTTTGAACATACCAAAGCGTGTTTTGTAACTGAAATAATTCCATTTTTAAAAGTTTTAAAGGACACATTTAATGCGTTTAATAAAACTCTTTTAGATGAAATTACTGAAGTTCAAACTGTTTTTAACCAAATAAAAGCGGTTGTTGATCAGTGTTCAGTAGACAAAAATGCTTTGAAATTCGAATCAAACAGCTAAGCATTGATAATGATCAACTCTTGAAACAAATCATGTCTTAAGAAATTATGCATATTGCTATGAATTCTGTGGATATTCTTGATGTGAAAATGTCATGTGTGAATGAATGCAATAAGTGTCTGGAACTTGAGAATGAGCTTCTCAAAAAGAAAGATTTGATTAAAAAAGATGTTTACGATAAACTTTTGAAAAGTTATTCAACACTCGAAAAGCATTGCATTTCTTTGGAATTAATGACTCAATTCAATCAAGAAGTTTTTTAAAATGACAATTTTCATGAAAACCAAAATGCTCCTACATTTAATCAATTATTTGAATTAAATGAATATTGACAGAGAAGACTTGGAATCACTCTGGAAGTTGGTTAAAGCTAAACATGGGTTGATTCGATATGATTTAGTCTATATAAAATATATATATCCTAAAATACCAAATTAGTAATAGTATAAAAAGTATCCCGTTTGATATAAAAATTGCTTGAGGAAAACAATATTTTATCTCTCGGATGTCGTATCCCAACGAAGTGTGAATTAAAAACATTGTTTCGGTTCGTGATCGCGTGCTTGAATATTCAATATTTTGGATTTTGGATTCTAGATCTAAAAATGCAAAGGGAAAGCACATAAAAGGCACGCTAAACTAGAATTAAAGGCACAATTAAATTCTAATTAAACGCTTAACGATTGACTAACGACTAACGGACTAAAAAATTATCAAAATAAACTCTAAAAACTTAAAATGCAAATTTCTTAAACTAAAATGATAAAATTAATTTTTAGAAACAGAAAATTTTTTTTTTGTATTTTTATTATTTTTTAAAACTAATTTTAAAGCTTTTTAAACTAAAAACTCAATTAAAAATATTAAAAGAAAACTAAAAATTAAGAAAAAACTTAGAAAAATTCTTGAACTAATAATAAAGGTTTAGGAAGAAAAATGGAATTCACAGCTTATTCCAATAAGCTGTGAAAATTATGATAAGCTAAATAAGCAAAACTGAAATAAAGGGTAAATAATAAATGGTGCAAAAGTTTATATGAAAAAGACCCCAGGGCAGTTGGTTGAGGTGTTGTGTGTGTGAAGGGAATGTCACAGGTTCGAACCTTGTGACTTCCTTTTCGAAAAACTCATTTATTTTCTTTTTGAAAAAGCTAAACTATAAGCTAAAATAAGCTACTTTAATGAAGGACTTAAGGACAGTGCTTATTAATAATCTAGAAAAAAAGCTATTTAAAAAGTGACAGTTTAGAAAAATTAAGACCTTATGCATTTGTTAAAACTGTTTGGACATTTGTGACTCAATAAGCTCAAAGAAAAAAACTAATAAGCTACAAACATATTAAGACCTGAACTAAATAAGCACAAAGGACTAAAAATAAGCAATTAAAATAAGCAAAAAACTACAAAAAAACACCTAGATAGTTAGACTCAAAAACAGATATTAAAGGACTTGTCCACACTTTTTTAGCTAAATTTTAAGTCCTATAAGCACTTAGAATAAGCTGAAAAGTGAAAACAGATTTAGGACTAGACTCAATCATCTCAATTAAGCTAAAGTTAAGCAAATAAGTTCAAGAAATAAGCTAGGAATGGAAAGTGAAAGTGACAGACTACACTAGTATTTTTGGCTTTTTGAAAAATTAAATGGCAACTTTAAGCTTAAATTTAAGACTTAAAAGCTAACATGAAAACCTAAAAACTTAAAACAGATTAAGAACAGACTAAAATAAGCTAAATGTAATAAAAATGAACCTATCTTAAGCTAGGATAAGGCCTTATATGATCTGCATAAAGAGGCTTTAAAGCTTGAAACCAAATTCTACTACTTGACAGCTTTTGACCAAAAATTCACTCCAAGGTCTGTCCTAAGTTTATGACTCAAAACTGATTTGTGATAATGCATTTGTAACTCATTTTAAGCACAAAGAACACAACTCAAGCATACTTTTAAAGAATTCAACTTATAAGCAATTTTATAAACTTTAATTCTAGCAGATTTGGATTTTAGATAACACAAACTACAATACTTAACTAAACTTCCTTCTAGCTTATGAAAACTATCATTTAGGCCTAATAAGAGCTTATGAAAACTTAGTTGAGAACCAAAGACAGATGATACCTTATTTGACTATGCTTAAACTCTTATCCCAAACACCCCTTTAAAACTTAATTTTCCATATTTAAGCTAAGACAGACTTAATTAAGCTCTAAAATGTAAAAACAGATTAAGCATAATGATTATAGAAGACAATTAAGCAAAAATCTAAAGAAAATAAGCACTTATCAATAAGCAACACTAATAAGCAGATTTAACTAAAAACTATGCACAATAAGCTATAATAGGACAGATTAAGCACAAATAAGCAGTATTAAGCACAAAATAAGCAAATCAATAAGCTAAAATTCAAATTAAGCTAGAAGTAGAAAAAGTGAATGTTCCTTTGTCCTTTGCTCTAAACAAGGACTTAAGTGCTCTTAAGAGCTTATCTACAAGCTCCAGCTTGTTAAAAACAAGATGGTAAAACCCATAAGCCCTTCCATGTCTGGCTTATATTCCATAACATAAGCTTAAGGTAATTTTGAAGGAGTTTAAGTGATTAGCTTATTCAGTTAAGCCTTAAAGAGCATAACTGAATTAGGACTAGCTTATTAGGTAACAAAAGAGCTTAATGAGCTTATTAGGTGATATCTAAACACATTTTAGCTAAGTTGCATAAAGGTAAAAATAGAATTCAAAGACACATTTTAAATAAAACTAAGACTTTTATTAATAATCAAACGTTTACAAGCTTTAAAAGAGGAAATTACATTAAAATCGAGACAATAAGCTAAAAGCTACACTAATAAGCTACTAAAAACTACTAAGCTAGATGATTATATTTGTGTGAAATCTTCTCTATTTATAATGATTAGAGAATGATTCTAGAGCCCGAGGAGCGTCTTTGATCTTTCAATCCAAGCCATTGATTTCAAATCCATCCGTATGAGCCCTTGGATCGCCTCTATGCATTAATAGCCAATAGGAATACTGGGGATTGCCAGCGTAGATTTAGGGTGTGTCAATCGTGTTAGGCTAGCTTCTAGAAGGGTACGTGTGTGTGGAGTGAAGGGGTGGTTTACCCTGGTTATTTTGTTGAGGTGAAATGGGAGGGAAAGAAAAAAAGTAAGAAGCACAGTAATTTTGACCAACTATGTTAGTACTCTGACTTTGACCTTTGATGCAGGTTTTAATGGTTTGGGCTTTGACTTGGGCTTCGGGTTAAATGGTTTGGATAACGGATTTGGACTTGTTTAATTAATGGACTTGTATTATAAAAAGCTAAGGATTAATAGTTAATGGGCTGACCCGTCCCATGAAACAGGTACTGGTTGGCCTATTAAAAATAAATATGCCTTCGGCTTCGCTTTTCTTACGTTCTTCTAATCCTGTGCTCGGTTTTGTCCATTTTTGGCCTCGTTTTTGTCCTTTTTGAATATCCGTTACCTGCAAGACATAATTCACAAAATACACATATACAATGCATTTTTCATGTATTTTTGGTCATTTAAACTCGTTTTAATAAGGAAAATTAATATGTGATTAAACACATATCATGGGTCATCAAGTCCAGAGGAGGCATATGAAACAGTGTTATGGGGTGAACTGAAAGTGATGTTTGATCATGATGTAGAAAGTGATGTGTGGAGAAATCTACAAGGACACAAAGCGACAGTTTGGAAGCTATTTTCTTCAAGTGGAGTAAATTTTGTGAGATTTTAGAATCTGCATATCTTTATGCTGGTAGAGAAAAAGTATCCACTTACACCTGCAACAATCACAGCAATGCTCAACAAGAAGCTTCAAGCTGACCATTGGAATGAAATGTGCTATCAACTTCTTAAGCTCATGACTAAACTGGTTAAGAATCCTAGAAGTGTTTGAATGCATCCTCCTAGTGAAGATAAAGCTTTTAATCAAGAAACTTGAAGATTCAGAAGATGAACATCAAGTTTAAGGGAGGATTATTAGGATTAAAAGACTTCATGATGATCTTGTAGTTAATACTGCTAAGGTTAAATTTACTACTGTTAGTGTAACTTAGTACTGCTAGTATATGTTACTACTGCTTGAGTAAAGTTACAACTGTTAGCATAAAGTTAGTACTGCTAGTATAACTTAGTATTGCTGATGAAGAATGAAGAAATTCTAAGTAGTTACTACTGCTTGTACACAGTTAATGCTGCTGGTTAAAACTGATGAAAGATTACAACTGCTAGAAGAGTTTTTACTATCAGAAGGATAAAGATAAGAGAAAAGATAAAGATGAAGATAGTTTATCAAGATTACTTACGGGATAAGTATGAGATATTTTTGTAAAAGATACATATAAGTTATATTTTTAGAAGATCATGATAACTTAGGAAAATATTGTAAGCCAGTTAGGACTCCTTGGTGTATAAAAGGAGGTCCTAAGGCATAGAGTTAGATATCTAGAAATCGTTTTGTTTTTTATATCATTATAACTTTAAGGTTTTATAACCCTAACACTATTAAGAGTGTTCATTTTATATTGAGGCTGAAAGTTTGGTAAACTGTTTTGTTATTGATCTTGTTCATTACTGTTTTATTGATTATTCTTCTTTGTATCATAGACTGTAACATTCCGTATTTTTAAGTCATTTTATGACTCAATATTTACCATTATTTATTTTTAGAGTTTTACGCGTTTACTTTTAAGACCATGAACCTTGTATTTCTATGTGCATGTGTGCCCGTATCCATACAAAGCCTACCTAAAAGCACTTACATGCGGTTAAGCGAATCTTTTGATACCTACGCAAAACCATTAATATGGGTGTATGGTATTCGAAGAATTATTGAATTGCTCTAACAACTTTTGCAGATGCAGACCATAGGCGGTTGCCAAGATACCTAAAATCGTACGTCTGGAGTTATGCAGCTACTAGGTGAAAGACTAGTGAGGTTGGTCATCATAGAAACCAAAAGATCGCACAACCATATCTAGTAAGTATGCCTGAATACATCACCCTAATCCAGATTTTGTTTCTCAAATACGTTTTTTTTTTTTCTTATTTTTTTTTTTTTTTTTTTTTTCTAAATAAAAATGCGATCACAACTAACGGCCTTGTATTTAACAAAATACCACTGTACTATGATAATAAAAGTGCCATTGCTTTATGTTGCAACAACGTCCAACACTCCCGAGCCAAGCATATTAACATCAGACATCACTTCATCAAAGAGCAAGTTGAAAACAAGGTGGTTGAGCTGTATTTTTGTCCTAAAACAGAGTATTAGTTGGCAGACATTTTTACCAAGCCTTTACCAAGAGAATGACTTGACTTTCTCATAAAAAAGCTTGGAATGCAAAGCATGTCTCCTGAGACTTTGAAAAAGTTGGCAGATGAAGAGGAAGATTAATGGTGGTACTCTCTTCACATATCCTGTATCATATGTATATAAGAAAATCAGAAAAACCCAAAAAAAATATTTCATTTTATATAAATTTTTCAAAAAAGAAAATACAAAAATATAAAACCTATAAAAGAAAATAAAAATTAAAAAAATCAGAAAATATAAAAATATGGTATTAATGACATGTCTTCTGAAAATTGATAACATTTACGGGCCTTTAGAAATGCCCCATTTAAATTATGATACGAGGATGTAAATGAAGTTCGAGCAGAAGTTACAAAAGATTTCAAAACATGTTAATGGCTTGCTATTATTTCAGATAGTAACATGGTCTTCAATTTAAAGGCAAGTATTTCGCCAAAAAAAAACTTGACCTCACAACAGGAAATTAATTTTTCTCGGAAATAAATTACTTCATATTCATTCAAAGGCTTATGTTCACTTTGCAACACAACCCGTTCTATCTAGTCAAATAAGTGTACGTCGCAATGCATTTATTTATGTAAAACGAGAGAAATCTTGTTTTTATCGGTGTTGTTTTTTGAAAAATAATTAAACATATCAGTTTCTCATCTGAAAAGATTTTAAAAGAACTTTCTATCGCTCAAACAATGGTTCAAAGAAGCTCTTTAAATAGAAAACGGGACATTATTTGAGGGGGAGAAATAGTCAAAATTCTTTCAAAAATGATTTTTCAAAAATTCACCTTGGAATAAAAAGGGAAAAAGTTTTTATCAATAACGGATTATCAATTAAAGGGGAGTTAATGTAATTTTAACATAATTGTTCTTAAAATGTTATTGGTTTTATCTTTCAGGGACTAAAATGGCAAACAGTTGTCTCATAAGGAATGTGATCCATAGAGTAAATCTCTATGACACTTAATGGTGCCATGTTCAAACATAAAAAGATAGACTAGTAACAAGTTAAAAGACAAATAGAATGCCACAAGCATCCCCCGCTTAAAATATACAACGTCCTCGTTGTATAGATAAAACAATAAAATAATAAGGGAAAATAGAATTAGAACGGAAAACTCTCTGATGTCTTTCTCGTGATAATTCTACAAGATGATTACTTGAGCAAAAAGTGTGTTGACTGGGGCTTAAAAATGCTCGGATAAGTTCAACACATGTCTTTTTCAGGATATACCATATCATAAATTCATCAAGGTTCTGCATGAAAGATTAGAAGACAAGTGCAATTTCTATCTCGTTACAATGGTACAAGAAAACAATTAAACACATAACTTTATAGGGACCAATACGTCGTATCCCAAACCCTAGGATACGCCGTATGGTTCCTGTAAAAACAATTAAATATTTGAAATTAAATTTTAAAATTTTAAAACTAATAACGTCCAGACACGTGTATACGCCATATCCAGAGGGGTTCGATACGCTGTATATAGTGTCTGGGAAGACAGACTCATGCAAAAAACAATTAAAATGCGAAAAATAATTAAAATGACTAGGTTGTCTCCCGAGAAGCACTTTTATTTCAGCTGGTCTTTAAGTTTGACCTTTTTCCTTCTCATTCATCATCAATTCGCTCACACTCATCCTCATGTGTGAATTCTTCATAATCATTTGGCATGATGCATACTTTTTGCAAAATTTCATGTCGAGCACAACGTAATCAAAGTTTCATAAGTGTAAAATACAATACAGATCCACAAAAGATAATAATCAAAGGGGAAAGAGATCAAGGGTCGGGCTAGTCATCGGCATGAGGGGCTGCAGAAGTGCTGGCATCTCCTGTCCAGGGTTTGACGCGCCTCTGGTAGGGATCCGTGAGCTACCCGACAAGGTACCATCGAATGCCTGATAAGGATGGCCGCTGGCGTCCATGAGTTGTGTCATACAACTGATCAGCCAGGTGAAGACTCTAGACTGCTCTGTAATGAAGCTCTCGACAACTCCTCGTAACCCTATAACATCATGTCGTAAATCACTCATCTCCTCCTTGATCCTCTCAATCCTCTGTGACATGGTCTGGGGCTGAGGAGCAGGTGGAGGTGGCGGAGGTGCCTGTGCTGGTGCTGGAATCTCCTGAGCACTCTCTTCGGCTGCCGGACGAGCCTCATCGGCCTCATGGGCACCAGTCGCAGCAACATGCTGCCTCTCTGGTCCCTGGGCTACCCAAGCCTATGTGGTCAGGCGTACCTCGAACACATGTTGACCTCCCAAGCACATGTAGATCAATCAACCGGGAGCTCTCGGGTGACTACCTGCAATCCCCTCAATCCCTTATCACTGACAAGCCCAAAATGCATGGCCAGACGCCCAATGAAGTGCCCTCCTGACAACTTGGCCCCACTCTTTCTCCCCTCAGCATGCCTAAATAGATACTGCGCTAATAGATGTGTGATGTTAGCAGTCCCTCGATCCATGTTGCGGAGGTAGAAAAGATCAACACCGGTCACCTTCTCAGGTGCCTGTCCCTACCACAAATACTGTAAGCTATCATCATGTGGCACAGTCTCCTCACAGGGTCTCGAATAAGAACATCAGAAGAGGCGAGGCCTAAGAAGTCTCTGTCAGACGAGATCTAAATCTAATAATTCCTAAGATCTCCCTTGTCGGGGATCAATCTATCACTGTCATCCTAGTAGGCTCCAAACCCAGCTTCTGCTATCTCCTGCTCAGTGTGTAAACCCAATGCCAAAATTAACTGTCTCCATGTCATCCTCCTCCTAATACCTCCCTACTAAAAACCTAGCATATCAGCAACATCCAGACCCATCTCTGTATCACTCATCCTGCAAGTGCTGAGAAACTCCAGAATGAACTCGCGGACCAAAGGTGCTCGGATCCAAAATAGTCTCCTCCAAGCGTGACTCACGAACACTTGCTGCCCCTCTCTAGTATACACCATCCTCAACCTCACTACCAAATCTTGCCTCATCCCGGGAGTCAAACCCTCAAAATCTAACACATGAACTCGGTTAACCGGCTTGCTCCATATCGTCTCGAGCCTCTGCTCGTAACTATGTACAATACCCTTAGTGTATCCCTCAACCTGGTATCTGAGCCAAAGGTGCCTCTGATCAGCAGCGAGTAATGGTGCCATATCTGAAAAATTAACTAGATAAGTAAACAGAATTCATTCTGTTGTGAGGGCTGATACGGCGTATTCATAGAAGGATACGCCGTATGTAAAGGTCTAAAGTTAATACGCCGTATGTATTCAAGAGGATACGGCGTATAGGCATTAAAACATAGAACCTTATATCAGATCAATACGCCGTATTCAATTCATTGGATACGTTGTATTGAGGTTTAAAATTTAGGTAAAAATTGAGGCAATACGCCGTATCTAATGAATTGAATACGCCGATAGCATCTGCATTTAATGAAATCAAAAAAGGGGTTTTCCATATTTTACCCAATTTAACCCAATCATAATCATCGAGTACCATATTCATTAAGTTCAAGTATCCATAAGAGGAGGGGGAAACATATAATAGTCATATAAACCCTAATTTAAAAATCTAAACCCTAACCCTAATTCTTAATCGAAAAAGAAAGAAGGGAATAAATTGAATCATACTTTCGATTAGGAGGAAAGAAATATATAGAAACACGGGTTGATTTCGAATAAAAGTGCGCAGTTGGAAATTTTTGCTTATGAGTAAAAAGTGTGTGTGTAAAACGATCCGGAGTATTAGCTGGGTTTTTATACCCACGCTGGATGCGCTGTATAGGGATTTGTCTGATACGCCATATCAGACATTAAATTGATACATCGTATAGTGATACCTAAAAACTCCATATGGAATACCAACTTTTCAAAGTTTTAACAAAGGAAAACGTACCTTGGCCTCCACAATTTTTGTATGAGAACCATCCTTGTAATATCGCTTAGGGTCGAACGGAATGCCAAATGGCACATATAATTTTTTGATGAGATTAAATGGCATCCAGTTAATGTAACTCCTACTCATGATATTTGCATCTAATATTATAATAAAAAAAATCTCGTTGGAAACTTTTTTAGTCTTATCGTGAATTTTTCTCAGAAGCTTATTTGATCTTTTTATTTCGTTACACCCAGAAGGCTGTGTTATATCGTTGTTGTCATTGCCATCCTTAATCATTTTCAGATTATCGGAAAAAGTTAGATGTAAAGTTTTTCGTTCCTCTTCATCATATTTGGACAAGGATGTCTCAAATTTATTGATATGTTCATAACTTACAAGAAGTTTAATTTCAAGATCTGATTTAGACGTTAAGCCATCGTTATAAACAATGGCTGGGAATTCATTTTCGAAATCTTTAAAGTAGTCTAAATCATCAAGACAATCGACCATAAGCTCGGGTGATGAAGGCTTGATTATTTCATCATTTTTTGAATCCTTTTTTAAATCACTGATAGAAATTATTTTGTAAGAAAATGAATTCTCGTCAAAAATTACGTGTATTCTTAATCTCAAATTCCGTCTAATGAAATCTGAAATCAATCTTGTTTTTGTTTAGGGACTAACCGTGGGTGCACATTAGAGGTGCTGAATCTGGACGTAAGGTATTATCAAAGACTATGGCTGGGAATTGAGTTTCAAAGTTGATGAAACAATCGTCCTCATCTTCATAGCTTTCAACTTTCCCAAACATGGCAGTTTGCCAATTAAACGTTCGACCATGTCTTTGAGCTTTTTCTTCTTCAAGTCTGATGTATTCCTCCATGATGATGTTTGGGTCGTCCATTTTTACCTGTAATCAACTTGCAAAAAAGATCAAATGGACTAATACGCCGTATTCAGTGGACTGAATACGTCGTATTGAATGCGAATAAATACAAACAGAATTTTAAATAATTAGATTACACTAAACTAAACTAATTAAATGGTTTGGCTTATCTTCCATAACATAAGATTAAGGTAATTTTGAAGGAGTTTAAGTGATTAGCTTATTCAGTTAAGCCTTAAAGAGCTTAACTGAATTAGGACTAGCTTATTAGGTAACAAAAGAGCTTAATGAGCTTATTAGGTGATATCTAAACACATTTTAGCTAAGTTGCATAAAGGTAAAAATAGAATTCAAAGACACAATTTAAATAAAACTGAGACTTTTATTAATAATCAAACGTTTACAAGCTTTAAAAGAGGAAATTACATTAAAAACGAGTCAATAAGCTAAAAGCTACACTAATAAGCTACTAAAAACTACTAAGCTAGATGATTATCTCTGTGTGAAATCTCCTCTATTTATAGTGATGAGAGGATGATTCTAGAGCCCGAGGAGCATCTTTGATCTTTCAATCTAAGCCATTGATTTCAAATCCATTCGTATGAGCCCTTGGATCGCCTCCACACATCAATAGCCAATAGGAATGCTGGGGATTGCCAGCGTGGCTTAAGGGTATGTCACTCGTGTCAGGCTAGCTTCTAGAAGGGTATGTGTGTGTGGAGTGAAGGGGTGGTTTACCCTGGTTATTTTGTTGAGGTGAAATGGGAGGGAAAGAAAAAAGGAAGAAGCACAGTAATTTTGACCAATTATGTTATTACTCTGACTTTGACCTTTGACCCGGGTTTTAATTGTTTGGGCTTTGACTTGGGCTTCGGGTTAAATGGTTTGGATAATGGATTTGGACTTGTTTAATTAATGGACTTGTATTATAAAAAGCTAAGGATTAATAGTTAATGGGATCACCCGGCCCATGAAACGGTTACGGGTTGGCCCATTAATAATGAATACGCCTTCGGCTTCGCTTTTCTCACGTTCTTCCAATCTCGTGCTCGGTTTTGTCTATTTTTGGCCTCGTTTTTGTCCTCTTTGAATATCCATTATCTGCGAGACATAATTCACAAAATACACATATACAATGCATTTTTCATGTATTTTTGGTCATTTAAACTCGTTTTAATAAGGAAAATTGATATGTGATTAAACACATATAAAAAATCCCCCATACTAAGCTATTGCCGTGTCCTCACGCAATGTATACACACATAGAAAACTAAAAATTCAACACCCCTAACAAATTACCGCTCGAAAAGTGGTGGTGTGGTGTTTGTATCTAAGTGTTCATCTAAGGGGATTAAGAAATCACTAGTTTAAAATGCCTCGTTTTACCATTTTTATAAATTTGCATACATTTATTATTATCATCATTTTTTCATTTTTTTGTGATAACTTTAAGGATTACGGAACAAGAAACACTAAAAGGATAAATTCATCGTCCTCGATTTTTCACCCGCCCCAAACCAAGCTTAAAAACGAAATCATTGTTAAATACAAGTTAAGATGCTAACACTACTCATAAATGCTAATTGTTTGCACAAAGCTACTTTTGGCTCCCTTATTCCTAAATCCTCTAAGAATTTTATTTTTATTATTGGTGACAAATAAATTAAATCCTTATTCATATAAAGTAAACCCCAACCCGGTTTAGAAAAAAAAAAGACCATAATTAGTTTGAAATCCTTTCCTAAAGAATGAATGAGTGAGTAAAGGTCCACAATTAAGGGTTCTAACTTAAATTCGCGACGATTTAGGGGTTATTCTTTTTATTTCATCTGAAACAACTTAACTACGAGTCCAGAGACGAAGGCTTTATTTAGATAACCTCGGAGTCAAAATTTGGCTTTATTCTTATTATTATTATTATTATAGCAACATTATTAAACCTCCCGGTCCTTTAAACAACTGCCATATCGGTATGCGCGCCGACCATGGTCCAGGAATCTTATTTCGACCAGGAGATCCTCGACCTTTTTGAAGGCTGCAACATCGGTAGCGAACCGACCAGATGCAACAAACTTTTATCAGTCTCTGATTTATTATTCTTACTATGGGACTTCTTTTGAAGACTGCCACATCGACAGCGAACTGGTGGATATGGCGTATCAGGTTTGATATGTCTGTTTAGACTGTAGAATTCAATACGCTGTTCTGGGTAGAAGGTTTGATATGTCGTATCCAACTGGTGGATACGGCGTATCAGGTGATCAGTCAGAACATAATACTATTTAAAGACAATTAAATGCGAGAATTTAAACAAACAATTTAAACACACAATGCGAATAAATACAAACAGAATTAAATAATTAGATTACACTAAACTAAATTAATTAATGGTTAGAAATACTAATAAGAATAAGGTTTAATTAATTCACTCCCCGGCAACGGCGCCAAAAACCTGATGTGCTGTCGTGTAGGGTCAATTATTTGATTATCAAGTTTTAAATTTATATTTAGCCGACAAACCTAAAACAACACTTTAACGAGCAGTGTACCCGGTCAAGATGGAGTTCGCGGTAAGTAGGGTGTCGAACACTAAGAGTGGAACATTAATCCTATATTCTATCAGTATTTTAATTAGTCTATTTACTGGTTAAACCTATGCTATGTACGTTGTCTAATGATATGGGGGTTTTCAGCCTGAGAGACTGGCACAGGTTCGGTGGAAACAAATATCAATTCAATAGACAATAAACACAAAAGAAGAAAATTAGAAGATAGAAAAGCGGTACAAGCCAAATGATAGAAAACTGTATTAGCCATATTAAATCCGGTTCAATGCTGGTTTGTTTGTTTTAGTGCAATGATTTACTTATCTCGAAGCGGCATATCATTCTTAAGACTTAGGCGGGACATCATCCTAAGACCTAGACACGATTAATCCTGTCACAATTAACGCATCCGCATAAAGCATCCTTTAGTTTAATTATAATCTATCTTAGAGAATTAAAGCAGTGGTGATCCTGTTAAAACCCTAGCCCAACGGGACTTTACCCACTTATTGTTTGACGGTGTTTTATATACTGGTAGTCCACTATTCCAATCTTTATCAGTAAATTAAGAGCATGATTGCTGAAACATAAACGGGTCACCTACCGGTCCAACTAAGCTCATAATTCAAAGACAAAGACAGAACGTTATTTGTGATCCTATTGGTCCAGTAATATGAAACACGATATGGAGAGCTATCCCGGTATCTAGATTACTTGGTCCGTATCACTAGATCCAGTTGAATGATAGGTCGCATATTCAAACACATAAACAAGTATGAGGTGATAAACATAATTAAACAATCAACGATAAATTAAGAAATCGATTTTAAAACAAACCAAACATTGAACTTTCATTAAGATGGCTAATACCCGAGGGTATTAGCCCACAACCATTGTAATTATACAAGCGTAATCAAACAATTAGAACGAACAATTAATAAGAGTAAAAATTACACGATGTCTTCTATGGATTCGTGATCAATGCTTGACCTTGATGGCTGATCTTCTTTTCAAAAATTCGTCTTTAATGAGTATGGTATAAAGAATATGATATTGTACACTAAAAACTTGTTTTTGAGTCTTCTATTTATAGTGTCTGAAAAAGACTCGATACGCCGTGTCTAGCAAGGTCAATACGGCGTATTAGGCTGGATTCCTTGGAGTCCGCTACGTTCTCAATTAATCAGTGATATCATTCCTAATTTACTTGATTTACTGTATCTTTGAATAGTTATTTTCATGGATGCGGCGTATGCAGATAGAAGGGATACGCCGTATTGGGAATTGGTCAAACGCGTTTTCTTGTGAAGTCTTGGCGCGGATACGCCATATCTCTTTTGTTGGATATGGCGTATTGGTCAGAAATCAGCAATCTTCAAATATCTTCTTTTTAGCTCCAAATTATGCGACTTTTAGCTTGTCTTCACAAAACACTCTTGAATTACTGCACTTATCAACTTTAAAGCAATTAAGTACCAAATAATGCAATAATTATACAAAAGTAGGCAAAACAGGTAGGATAAATGATATAATAAAGTAACGTTATTTGATGTCATCAACCAACATATACCGATGCTTACTCTCACGCCGGAGGTTGGTCTCGGATTAAAACCTCAGGGCGAGCTAACGGTGTTATGTCTTACTTTCAGCTAGGGGATGAAGGAGCTGCAACAACCACCAAAGTAGTCGAAGCTGAACCACACTCTTACTCTCAGCTGAGGAGCCGAAGGAGACACCTCCGAAGGAGCCACCTCTAAAGGAACTAAAGCTAAACCAGATAATTCTTATGTTTGAAGCCCGTTTGCCAAGCCCAAGCGGCCCACTTAAATATGCTTCAACATTGGCGCCATCCGTGGGACCCGGCATCCCAATCTACACGAACTAGAAAAAGGCAAAACCATAGTCGATACATAACCGAAAAGGAAATGGTTCCAAGGGGTTAAGAAAGAAAGAATAGGAATCGATTCACGGGAAGGACCCATACCCACTTCGTTGGCCTAAACAAATCCTTTTCGAGCCTCATCAAGGAGAACATCGAAGCGTCGAGAATGCTGATCGAAGAGCATGACCAACACGAGATCGGGGAGGCCCCAAAGCAGCGCACTTGTTACGAATAAAAAAGAAAAGAGTCGAAGGGTCCTCAATATGCGAAACAGCCTTATGAAAAGAGCTTGATTAGCGGGATAAGAGAAAATGAATTCCTTGGAAACTTTTCCATGGAGATTCCAGAACAAAGATTCAGGAGCTCCTATGGGAGCATGCCACTGAAAGGAGCTTGGAAAAGATCCTCTAACAAATCCCTAGAAATAAGGAAGAACCGAAGCAAGACGCAGTCTACGTTGAAGTACTAGAGGAATGCATCAGATAAGAAAGACATTGCCAAGTCTTGCATGTGCGAGCGGGTAAGGAAGCATTTTAGATGCTGGTTCGGAAGCACCATGGCGTACAAAGGTATGAAATTGCTCGTCCGGAATCATCTAGGGTGATGGTCCTCCGATGGAGCTGCCAGAAGTAGCATGTGATACCAAGATATAAAATTGCTCGTCCGGAATCATCTAGGGTGATGGTCCTCCGATGGAGCTGCTAGAAGTAGCATGTGATACCAAGATATGAAATTGCTCGTCCGACATCATCTAAGGTGATGGTACTCCGATGGAGCTTCCAGAAGTAGCATGTGATTCGAAGGTATGAAATCACTCGTCTAGTATACACTCACTGCATCTCACATATCGATTGCAGAAACTAGTAAGTGTTTGAACTCTTTACTTTACGCGTTCTTAAGCCGCCACATAGGGATAAAAAGCACATGAGTAGATCCTTTGGTAGCACAACTATAAGCCTTGCCTTAGCCTTTTAATTTTAACAATAAGCTTGCATGATAGTGCAAAATAAGGATGTTGGTCTGGTACATGGTACCGATGCATATAACTAAACCATGCATAGGCATAGACGAAAATTTGTAGAATTCCCTAGTGTTGCATAGATCTTAATAAATAAGCTCTCATCCGTAACGTAGTGGTTTGCATGTAAAAAGGTATAATGTCCTTTACACACTCAGGATGAGATAATATTAATTGCCCACTTGTAATTTCAAATATAAATTAGGAAAAGACCACCTTGGAACGGTACTCCAAAGTAGCCAGGGGACAAGGGTCACCTCAGGACTAGAGGAGCCAGCCTCCGAACCAGACAACCGTAGCCTCATAAGCATGCCAGAGCATTACCTTTCTTTTAAAATTATAGGAAGAGGCAGAGCCTCTAGAACAACCCTTGTTTGAATTGTATGATGGGACTCATTACCATGAAATAATCAAGTAACAACGGACGGCTCGGTACCTCCGGATGAAATCGGTAAAATATTAATATTATCCCCACCTAGTTAGATTTGGCGGGAAGGCGAAGGGACAAGTAATCGTGGAAACATGCCCGCATTAAAAAAGAAATGGGAGGTGCTTGATGATGAGGTATAGTCTCCACCGGACCATCCGAAGGATAAATATGGCTTAGATACCTCTGCCAAACTAACACGAGCTAAACTAAACAAACGCTCCAGAGATACTGACTTGTCGAAGGACGAGTCAGGTCCGGAGTCACCGCTAGAATTCTGGAGAAGCTGGTGTGTCGAAGGACATGCCAGGTCCAAAGTTATTAGCTCCGTCCTAACGCAGAGGTGCTTAAGGACAATCCGACAAAGGTACAGTCCTTGTGAAGGACCACCTTCCTTGGAATGACACGTAGGTGACAAATCGTACCAAGAGAGAACTCTATGGTTATGTATTATAGTGAATCCCAAATAGTATAAAAGGAGGGCTCATTACCTTATGACGGGAGACAACACCTATTCCGGACCATACTTTATATTCTTCGCATTTATCTCACAATCACCGTACTTACTCTTACGCCAGAGTTGGTCTCGGATTCACACCACGGGGCTAGCTAACAGCGTTCTTTCTTATTTTCAGCTAGGAAATGAGGGACTAAGCTCTGAAGGAAAAAAGCTGAACTCAATATTTATCACCACTAAAGTCACTTTTACCGAGCCCAAGCAGCCCATGTAAATTTACCTCAACATTTGGCGCCATTCGTAGGACCCGGCATCCCAATATACCTAAAAGAGGGAAACCGAAGAAGGCATGGTTAACTCGCAACCTATGGAGGAGGAATTTCAAGGAGCGGGAACAAGGGACGCAGGAACGGAAACCCTTGAGGGACGCATCGAACTAGTCTTACAAACGCAAAAAAACCTTTCTCCTTCTCTGGCCTTCTTTAAAGAAAACATCGATGTATTAAGAACCATGATCAAAGAACATGACCACCAAGCCAAGATGAAAGTTACCCCAAGAAAACTTACCTATGCCAATTCTGACAAAGAAGCTTCGGCCAGGTCACTAGATAGAGGATTTTCTGATCGATTCTCTCAAGAATCTTCTGGCACATCTGACACCCACA